>APFE030718750.1:0-24836 GCA_000404065.3 Pinus taeda | reverse complement strand
GAAGAGCAAAGGTTTGAGGCTTGACAAGGAGGACAACATGGCTATTTAACTGCAGATAACCATGGTGACAAATTTCAGTGTAACACCCTCCTCAGCATTTGCGTTGGCCTCTCTCTCGCCCAGATAGATGACACAGTCCCTTTGCATCAACCCTTCTTCGGTCGCTTCTACAAGGATCAACTTCTATCACTTGAGACATATAATTCTATTGCAAATGCTCTGCTTAGTTGATGCCTTCAGCTCTCTTTTTATCTGCAACCATGCTTTGATACCATGTTGAAATTTCTAAGTCTATCCATTAGAAATTTAATCTGTATCCTTCTGGTTTATTTCTTCTACTTGTTAAATTCAAACAAGTTATTTAAAACATTTATATACTGAAATAGACACAATACAGTCACAACATCTACAAATCAATAGCTGAAAGAAAACAAACACAAAAGTGACACCATTATTTTTGGACAAATGTCCCCAGAAAAACCCAATGCGAGAAAACCAATGTGACTATTATGAGGGTTTATTATTATGTTGTATTTCCTTGAGTACAACTAGGTGCCAAACTAGCTCACCTGATAGAGAAAAATAACTGGCAACAATACCTCTCTATTTGGAAACAAGAATTTGGAAAACTTGTGATATGAAATGGTGGTTTAATAACTTGTTATGCTTATAAGAACCTTCCACTCAAATCTTAACAAATAAATGATCTAGCTTATGTATGACATTTGTGGAATTAAATACTTGAGACAGGTGTATGTGTAATTTATTTTACATGTTTAAGTTCTTTAAGTACATTTTTTTCTCCTCATATTAGACACATATAAGAGCCATATAATTTAGCAAATAAATATCAACACATAGCAACAAATTTAATCTAGGAGTTCACCTGAATATCATGGGCTATGTCCCCTTGAGCTTTTGTCATCTTGACTTGGCTCTTTGGGATTATGGGAAGGTTTATTTTACAAGTTCCACACTTAACTCCAAAGGTTACTAAACTGAACCAATGGGCTTTCAATACCACCTATATCCTTGTCATGGCTATATCATTCTGCAAACAGATCTAAGCTCCCTTAGACTTGATTCCTCCAAGCAGTGCTCTGAACTTCCCTGAACTTCCTGATGGCACTAACTCCATCAAAATTGTTTAACTGTCACTGAAACCTCATCTACTATCTCCATCACATATCATACATCAACAATATCCTGATCATTTGCTCAAAATGAACACTGCATCACCAAACTAGGCCTTCCTCCAAGGTTGGCACTAGGCTGCATGAAACTTCCCCGTAGCATCTCGGCCTCTATAAGTCTCCTAATGCTTCTGAAATTCCCTACAATGGATTTAGAAGGCTCATTACAATCAAGAATGGCTGTTTGTCTACTGAGAACGAGTACTGGTAGCTCCTACAACTGCTTCCAACCCTTGGTGGCCCTGAGCTCCAAAATCTCCCTGGATTGAAAATCTCTATGAATATAACCTCTTAAGCTTCTCTAGACTATTCCATTGGCTTTAGAAGGCTCCAATTAGTGTATCTAGCCTCTTGTTTCACTCTCCCTAGATGAAAACGGCTCTTGGAGTACATTTAGTCAGTATCCCCTAGGGATACTCCACCAATTTTGGTGAACTGACACTTAACTCCAGTAAAAATTGGCATAACCACTGTTTTTAGCTACTTTTCCAAACATAACCATTAGAAATGACTGTTACACTTAAACTTGGGTGCACATGTGAATGGTTAATCCTCCACTAGTTAGGGATAACTACATAAACTTGGCACTACAATCAGCGGTTATCTCGTAGACATGTGAATAGTTCTTATGGGACCACTGGCAGGTAAGACCACTGGTGGTCCTAACCCCCAAACTATGACCAATTATAACATAAATATATGATGTGACCCATAGAGGTTAAGAAACAACATTGGCGGAGGTGGTAGCATGTGGGCCTATCTTGCCAGAGGTCACGGGTTTGATTTTGTCGAACCCTAACAAAATTTTACATAACCATTCCAGGGCCACGTGGCGGCCTCCTGGCTTGCCACATGTTGGCACCTAATTGGTCACCCGAAAAGGAATATTCTAGTGAATATTCCTTAGAATATACTTTTTTTAATATTTCCAAAAATCAAATTATTCTTGGTCAAATGTGCATAAATTGCAATTTGTTGGACTTTTCAAATTGTGATAACTCCTTCATACGGTGTCAATTTTTTGAATTGTTTGTGGTGCTAGATTAAAGAAGATGGGATCTATCCATTCACTCAGGTTTGACACTATTTCGAACACTTTGAAATTTGAGCTATCATTAAGGTCCTGGATCAATATCTAATCACTCCTCCCCATTATGAATCTTTTGGACCCCAAAAGACTGATATACTAATCTGTACAGTAGATGAGAGTATAGCATTCTCTTCTTTCAGCCTCCATACACTTTCCTTTCATGTCTAGCACCTTTTAACCAAAACTCGAAGGTAGTCGACACTTCCCTTCCTGGATGCGCTTGTCCTCCTGTTAAGAACTGTCTTCCTTGAACTCATTCATAATTTATAGAAGGTAGTTGAACTTCACTTCCCTGACCATTGATCTAAGGTGGTTCAACAAACATGAGATTACATCTTCTCAACAAAATTCTAAATGTTGCTGCAAATCTTCTTTTGACATCTTGTCTAAAACAACATAATGCAAGAAATAACTTGATGACATAAATTTACATCATGCGAATCATCATCATTTCTCTTACATCTTGTGTACAAATGTTTGACTAAATCACAAGCCAACAAAAATATACCTTTTTCAAATGGCTGACTCTCCAAGTCAAGCATGTGCAAAACAAACTTGATGATTCTTTTTCAAAGTAGAAAGAATTCCATCCCTTGAAAAATACTTCATCATTATCTCCCTCTTTCAAACTTGGAGGCAAAATCAACTTTTCCAAGTTGATATGACATTGCATGCATGTTTAAACAAAGCAATATGATGGTCGATTGCTTTCCATCAAGTCAATTACACATACATGTTCAAATGCAAGGAAATCATCAACATCCCTGTGTTCATACATACCATTCTCATTTATGTATTCGATTCTTCAACTTTCTCTTAAGCACAATCATAAGTACAAGATCCTCAATCATATGTACATGTACATTCAAAGATGAAATGAATATAATTTTTCTGCAATAAAGTGAGTCTACATACTCAACTTTTCCATCCTGCAACTTGCATTCCATTAGTGAAGAAATGCATCAAATCAAAAGACATGCATCTTTAATTGGATAAGAACTCTAACAATTTCTTACCAATCCACATCAAAGGTGCTTTATTTAACTACACATCGACATCAATATGTGAATCATCCTAACACACATCAATTATGGAAACTTCCTTTCCATTATTGCCATTCTCTTTTTCCACTTTCTTCAAATTGCGTGGAAGCATTGTTGGATTCAAAATCCAACAATTTTCAGCAATATGTCCTTGCTTATGGCAATAAGTAAAATACATGTTCATCCTCTTTACAACATAATTTTCCTTGTCCAATGGACTTGTTGTGGCCAGCAACAACCCCCCTTTTTATTTAGTATTAATAATGAAACTAAATAAATGGGGACCCTTCTAAAAAAGAAAAAAATTAACACTTATAATTCCCCTTGAATAAAACACACTATCATAAACTTAGGAAAAACATCCGCAAAACCGAAAAGCTTAAGTTTTATAATAAATTTTGAATAAAATCATTCTCTCAACGATACAACATCGCATCGCAAAAAAGAGTAATGGAGGACATCATATAAACAAACTTTTGAAATTGTGAAAACGCAATGATACGAGATTGCGTGCCTTATAGACTCATCGCACATTGCGGCTTTCATATGCCGCAAGAATCACTTAGGATAAAACATCCCGATCCTGTGATATGCGATAAAGCATCTCCCAAATCATGTCTCGCAGTCGCATAGAGAAATAAATGATTGTTAACAAAAAGGATTAGCGATATTGTGATCTGCGATATTGAGAAGCAAATGGCAAAATCACTTTACCACAGCTCAACAGGGCTCATGGTTCAATAAAGTATTTCTCATAATCCGTTACCGATTTATGGAAATTAATGTCAACTTAGTGGTTTATTGATGGTCATTTCTGAGATAAGATTTAGATCTGATCGAAAGGTTCTTTCACGTAGGGTGATATATTTGATATGATTTTGGAGTTAAGAGCTTTCCCGTCACCTTATCACTTACCATTATTCTTTCCTTACTTGTAAATTTGTAGGAGCGGTAAGAAGAATAATATACACAGTAGTGTGCAAAATGTAATGGGAAAGAAGGGAAAAGCTCTAGTTTCTAAAAACAAAGATAGCGCCCTTATTCACAAACACCACTTGTACTAGAGAAGCCAACATATCCACTTGGGAAGGCATGTATAGTCTGCTAGAAGAAGTAAAACCCAGAGTTATGGAAGTTACATTAACAGCAGATGCATGTGGGTCATCTGAGGCATCACTTACTAAACCTGCATACTCATTTCTACACCGCATTGCAGCAAGGCCTAAGATACTTCCATATATAGACATAGTCAAGTGGGTATTAGACAATGCTAATATAACTAACAGACAATTCAAATCTCGGAGCCAGGAGCGCATTGGGTCATTTACCCCATAGGATTTAAGGCATATGTATCATCTACCAGAGCTACAGACAAGCTACAACAAGTAGTTCATGGAGAAGTTCACCAAAGAAAACAAAGATTTGGTGGAATGCACCAAGGACTGGTCGGCAAAGGAAGAACCATTAAAAAAGGACAAACATGGTATGTACAGTACTGGTTCCCTCTCCTCCTCGTATTGTTTTGCTGCTGCTATGCTATATAGGTTATTTGAAAGGCCTGAAATAAACAAATTTTCATCCAAGTGGCTACCCCTATTAGATGTAGCCACTAATGCCACTATCATGGATTGGGCCCAGATATTGTCTAATAATTTACCCTCGGTTATTTGGAACTACCGGTCTAAAAGAACTCCCTCTCAGAGGATTTATCTTCCTTTCTTTTTAGCTGCTTATGTTGTGGATGCAATATGTTTTATTTTTAGATTTCCTTTAATGGGTTGGTAGTGGACTATACAGAATCCCTTGCCCATTGATGTCTATCATAAGGAATTGTGGGATTCCAAATTTATCCCGTATTTTTACAGAATTTTTCATGGAGTTTTGTTACCTCTTTACAGAATGTTGTATAATAAGGATGCCCCAAGATTTTCCCCTGAAGCTGAAGTTGATATTCTACATGTCAGAAAATGGTTTGGAGAAGAGTTTTTCACTTACATCAGAGTATTTGGAAGCATTGTTTCCCCTCATGTGCTACCTTTGTATGTTTCTAATAAGTTATTGGCCCGTGAAATTGCCTACCAGACTTGTGGGATTGGAGGAATGAGTAAAGAATTGAAAGACAAGAAGAAGGTCGTCTCGCCGCAATTCCCTGTGTCCTGTGGGGCCTTTTCACTGTTTGACTTAGGTCATGCCTCCAGAGAAGTAGACATCATGCTGAGTCTACCACTATTTAAATTTCCACGGAGATAATTCGATCCCTTTGATGTAATTAAGAATTTTACTACGACTGTCAAAATTAAGGTATTCACCAAAGAAGATGACCTCTTTAATGACATCTTCCAACAAAAGAACACACTGAAAGAATTTTTTCATATGGCTCAAATTCAATTTGGCCTAGCAGAATTCCAAGAATTCAAACTTTACAGAAAGAGGAGATTAGAAAACATCCCCTTGGATAAGTTGCGCTTAGAACCCATAAAAGATCCAACTCCCAGTATTAGTTTAAGTGGAAGCTCAGGTATAGACAAGTCCAGATCTAAGTCTGGGAAAGAAGGGTTAGTCAGGGATATTGCCCAATCTAAAGAGCACCCAGAGCAACAAGTTTTTATTGACACCACAGGTGAAGGTTCCCGCTCCCCTCATCCCGCTACCAAAGCCAGTGAGAACTAAGCTGGAGAAAGAGTGGGAAAAATTTAATGAATTGATCAAGACCAAAGAGCAGAACATGAGGACACTTGAGAATACAGTGCAGACCATGATAGATATAGTCATTGAAACAGTCAGCAATGCTCTAAAAATGAAGCATATTCCCATAACCCCATCATCTGAAATCATGTTGAAGATAGAGGAGATTCCTTCTCTAGATGTATTTTATAATTCGCAGCATAAAGCAGTGGTAAGAGGACAAAGAAATAAATGGAAGTTAGACAACACGCTCCCACCTGAGGCAGAGTAGTTAGATATCTTTTGGCGAGACCATACCACTAACCCTACCAAAAATTTGACTAAGCTATCTCAGATCATAGGAGCCTATGCTTCCGCCACCATTGATAAAGCATCTGAAATACAGGTATTACTTAAGGATAAATTAGGCCATTACCAACCAAGAAGTGCAAGAAAAATTAGAAAAATTACATCAGGACTTTCAACAGATGCAGCTGGGGTATCCAAGCAATTTGGCCAAGAAGGAACATCAATTATAGGCTATGCTAGAAATGCACAGATATGACCCCAAAATCATAGAGTTTGTCTCAAAAGCCCTTGCCTTGAACGACCAACTCTTGCAATAGTAGGAGGTACTCTACCAAAGAATATCGCAATGGAGCTCCCATTGTGAGATGAGTGATAAAATTACAAGTCAAGTCGTGGATTTGTAGCTCAATTATGATTTAATTGATAATAAAATTTCTGATTATTTGGTTTGGTAGGAACCAGAAGAAGGGAAGAAAACAGGCCTGCCTAAAATCAATGAAGCCCACAAAGAAATGTTGTTCAATAAGTAGGATGCAAAGATTAAAAAAGCAGAACTGCCGGTGGAAGAAGCAGCGACAACAACCAGTAATGTCATTGACTGTGTCAATGAAAATCTTCATAGAGAAACCCTGATATCAGAAACTGCTCCAGGATTCCTCCCAAAGGCACAGCAACTACAGACAAGCTAGATACATAAATCCGAAGAAAGGCAGAGTCCATCAACAAATTAACCAAGTTGAAATGGGACACTTACTGGCAGTACTTGGTTAAATCGCATAGTCAATGTATGACTCTAAAATGCCTTATGAATTCTGTCGAAAAGATAGCATCAACATTTGCTGATTCTGTTTTTGCAGGACAACTAAAATCAGAGGTCAACAAACCAAAACTCCTAAAGCCAATGATGAAAGATTGCGATCTTCGAGAATAGATTCATAGATAGTTATTTTCAGATACAGTTGTTGAGCCCCAAAACTACCTCTCTTCTACATACTTTCCTAAACCTTTTCTCTTCTATTTTCCCATATCAGTGCCTCATAAGCTATCAAAAGTTGTTACATATTAATTTCAGGAGTGCATTTGAGTGATTTTCAAACTATATCTTTGTGTGTGCTATTTGATTTAGATTTTGTTCCTCAGCTACAGAATGTAGCCACTTTTCACATCTAACTCGCAATTCTGCAGTTGTTTTCATTGTTCTGTAGGTTACATGTGTCAGAAGGAGAAACAAGACACATGGGCAACTTAGAAATGATCCATGCATGGACAAGGTCCTATCTACTTAGCCAAATTCATGAAGAAAGGCATCGGTCAAAGGATGGTCAATAGAGAGTCCTACATCAACTAGGACTCTGTTCCAGCACGTGAAAAAGTCTGAAACTGTTCTTGAATTCATGAATCCATTTTTGCCATCTGTAGGCCATCTCCATAACACAATCTAATATCCACATTGCGTATATTTAATGTTTATGGCAACCAAGAGGCTGAACTTCCAGATTTTGACCTGTTCACATGTCCATTTCTGAGGAATTTTCTCCAAAAGACAATTATCTATTTCCTCTATAAATATAAGTGTTTGCAATGCAAGTAGTTAGAATTGATAATAGTGTTTTAGCATTATTTTGCTATTGTAACAGAGAGACATATCCTCTGTTCTGTAATACAAAAACTCTGGTTTTTCCATATGACTATTTAAAGCATGGTTTGAAGTGACAACGTGTTAATCCAAGGCTCTGTAGAGGACCCCTGCTGGCTGAGGTTTTTCTTTCATTTTGTATAGTTTTCATGCATATCCCTTATTTGAGCTGTACATTTCTCATGTTTTGTTTATGGTATTAATCATTTTACTCCTGTACATGTTTTTGTAGCATTGATATATACTCCTATACATGTTTTTGCATCATTTATATATTTTCCACTAACACTGATCAGTGCATTTCAGGATAGGTTATGCTCGAGATTTTTAATGTAGTTTTTGCATCAAGTGGTGATTTGAGACTTGCTTCCTCTACTGAACTTTAGCATTTAATTCCAATTGTTATGCTTTGATTTTAGTGAGATTTGTTTACTATTTTTAGATAGCTTAGATATCAGTTCTTCATGCTATATGATGATATCTCTGGTGCCTTTAGCTTAACCCCATTTTAGAAGTTAATTGGCGAGTTATTGTGATTATAGGTGAATCAATTTGATTTTGCTTTCATTAGCCTGCAAATAGATAGTTTAGACATCAGTTCTTCATGCTATATGATGATATCTTCAGTGCCTTTAGCTTAAGCCCATTTTAGAAGTTAATTGTCGAGCTATTGTGATTATAGGTGAAGCAATCTGATTTTTCTTTCATTAGCCTACAAGTAGATAGTTTAGAGATTAGTTCTTCATGGTACATGATGATATCTTCAGTGCCTTTATCTTAACCCCGTTTTAGAAGTTAATTGGCGAGCTATTGTGAATGTAGGTGAAGTAATTGATTTTTCTTTCATTAGTTTGCAAGTAGATAGTTTAAATGTCATTCTTTCATGCCATATGATGATATTTCCGGTGTCTTTAGCTTAGCCCCATTTAGAAGTTAATTGAGGAAATATTGTGATTATGGGTGAAATCAGTGACTAGTTTCCAGCTTCTTTACATTTTGGTTTTGAGTGCAGTAGTTTATTAGATTTTAATTATGTAATTAGATGGACAACAGAGATAGTAACCTCATTTTCAATACTTCATCTTTTTCTTGATTTATGTAGCTGCATGTTTACACTTTTGTTCAAGTTCTGATTTCAAAGACAACATGTTTTGAGATCTTTGAAGTGCTTAGTTTGGAAATTACCACAAGAAGCATAAACCTTGTCTTCAATTCCACATCCATACTTGATGTTTAAAAGTATTCTTAAAAACTTAGACTAGGATTTCCATTTGCATTAAACACTTTAGGAGACCAACAAGAACAAAACCCCAAAAACAAGATAAAAACAGAAAACAATAAAGTAAGAAAGAGGTTGTCTTGCGCATACAGTGCACTACACTTCATTAGTTTAAGACTCCCGGATTGATAATTTATGTAGCAATTTATAACACACTAAATTGACTAAACAATGGTTTTAGTTTTATTTTTTATTTATTTTTGCCTTAGATGAGGATGGTCACCCCCACCCCACTGAGTATTATTTCCAAAAATTGGTATTAGAGTAGGCGCTTCAAGAGAAGCTTGATCGCTTGAAGGAAGATCTTTCATGATGAACAATGAAGAAGGCATGGGATCTATCAGACCACCAATATTAAATGGGAACAACTTGGTATATCTGAAAATAAGAACTAGGGCCTATCTTCAGTTGCTTGGATCCAATGTTTGGGAAATTGTGGAAGGAGGATATCAATTTCCAGCAGCAATACCTATAGATTCAGTAGGTAAGAAGTTATATGAAACCAATGCCAAAGTAATAAATATGTTATTGGGAAGTCTGTCAGAATCAAAATTCGTCAAAGTCATGCAGCTCAAGAAATCCAAAGAGATATGGGACAAAATCATTTAGAGCTATGAAGGAGACTCCCAAGTAAAACGTGTTAAGCTCCAAACTCTCAGAATTCAATATGAAACTCTTAAGAAGCATAATGATGAGAGTATTGCTAGTTACATTTTACTTGTAGATGAGATTGTTAATTGTATGTAGAATCTAGGTGAAGATATAAATGAAGCTACTTTAGTTGAGAAAATTTTTATATCATTGTCTTCCAAATTTGAGTCAAAAGTATCTACCATAGAAGAAAAATAGGATCTTCAAACTTTTACTATGGTTCAAATCCATGGAATCCTAAGTGCCTTTGAAATGAGGAAAGGAGGTCCTGTTAGCCTTGTTGGCAAATGGCCCAAAAATAGATCCAAATATACCCTTTAAAGTCTCCATAAGCCAACAAAATCATGCCAATGGATCAAAATCTTCTCTGAAAGGCTTCGAAATTTGCTTAAGGATCATTCAAAGATCAAATCCAACACAAGAGGAGAGCCCTTGGAAGGGCGAAAAAGCACTATTGGGAGGCCTAAAACCATGAAAAACCATGTATCATAGGCTTAAACTGAGAAATGCATGACAACAATCTGACCCAGCCAATCAACAATCCAGATCTGATTAGTGGATCGCATCGACAGAACTGATCAACGGATCGCATTGGCAGATCTTATCAGCGGTCAAAATCGATAGATCTAATCGACAATTGCAATCGGCACAGGTAGACAATCATAATCGGCATAGACCATGTGGGCATTGCGATGGTGATTGGCGATTCAACATGGATAGTCGACTAAGCACACAGATCAACAGCCCACGTTACATCAGGTTTTTGTTATCAGAGATAATCAATGGGTACGACCTTTACATATATATGGGTGTGACCCAATGAACCAGATTTGACGAGTTTTAAATAATATTGCATAATATTTCAAGTCCGCAAAAGGGTCATTTTCAATTTATTTTCATGTATTTTCATTATATAATGAAATATAAATGGAACTAAGGAGTGGCCTCAATGTGATAGGGCCCGGACCCGAAAGGGTTCAGGAATGAAAATTTATAATATTTCAAGTCCGCCAAAGTCGATTTTTCATGGTTTTCAGTATTTTTTAAACATATTCCAAATACAAAGGGAAGCAAGGGACCAGGCCACTTGCGACATGCGATAGCAACCTTAAGGGCAGACTCGATAGATGAATAAAACATTTTTCAGGACTTTTGAAGTCCAAAAGAAACAGAAATGGGCGGGATTTACAGTGTTGCAGCATTTTCTGTATAAAACAAAAAACAATCATTGTTAAGCATTTGAAAGGAAAAACGAAGGCCTGAAGACCCATTCCACCACACAGCAGAGTCTGGGAGATAGATTGTTGGGAAATAGAGACTAGAAGGGGAAAAACATGGGCCATAGCACAACACAGCTCATCCAAACAAACAAAAGCGATGATGGAGCAGACAACACAACTTATCCAAAAAACAGAATGATCATGGAGTATCTCGGGTGCGAGAGAGCTCCCTGCCAGCATAGCCAAAATATCAGAATGCGGTTATTCTTCTATCATAGGAAGAAACCCCCGAGCCCATGCATGCCTAGTCATGGCATCAGGTTGTTGAAAAGAGAGGAAGGATAGATTAAGACACTCTGAGCCTCTGAGAGCTCAGGAACATTGTAAAAGGCCTATAAATGGTTGAAAGTTAGATGTAATAAGGGTTCAACTTCTAGAAACTGTAGAGACTTTTCTACTCAAGCGTCTCATCTTCATTCATTAGCAATGTAAGCTTCTTTTGTTGTTATATGTTCAATGTCCATTTTCTCTTCTGTTGTAAGCTTGCACTTGAATAGGTTGTTCATGTTTCTTCTGTATCTAATGCCAGATAACTGTCATCTTAACTCTGCATTGATAAATTAGATTTGCAAGCTTCATTTACTGCTTGTAGCTATCCATTCATATGTGTTTATATATGCATCTGTTGTTACAATCAATATTCTTCATCTATTCATTGAATCTACAAACTATTGAACATTAGTGGTCTAAAGCCTTGTCAAGCTGAGGGTGTTCATGCATGACTTGAGTAAAAACATAGTTGAAATGGTTAACGGGCTTGATCCAAACCATCATTCATTCCAATAGTTTAGAGAAAAATATTGAAGATTATATGTTACCAGGCATCTCCGAGCTACAACCTAGGAGAGTTTCCTAGAGTGATAACATAATTGGCACCATTGCTGGGGAGAGGAAACTGAAGTTTAGCTTCCCTAGGAGATGACACAGATGTGAAAATAGGATATTGTATAGAGAAGCTCAATTGGCTTATACGATCAGTGATGAGAGGAATCCCAATAATCATCCCATCTATGTTGTTGACATTGCTTTTGGAGCTTGTTTTCTTTAGTTTGAAGAATCTCAGTTGGCCTCCACACAGCTTAAAAAACCATTTTTCCAAATCACAGAAGAGGAAGGCCCACAAATTTGGGACATGTTCTTTGATGGAGCTTGCTCTAAAGAAGTTGCAGGGGCAGGTGAAGTCCTTGTTTCCCCCCACACAAGAATGCACTCATTGATCTTTCATATTAACTTTTTAGGTCAACAAGAATTTCCAAGAGAAACATCCAAGGTTGAAAGCATACAGAGATGAGGTGAAATATAGACCATCTCTGCCTCGCAATGTCAAATGTTGGAAGTTTTTTGAAGAGGATGATCAAATTAATAGGCTTTTGCAAGTCTTTGATGAATTTTCTAACATGCACATTGACCAAGAAAAAGAAACCTTTGACAAAAAGGCAAAAGGGGTCAATTTTCAGTTTGGTGACTGTGTTCTTAAATGGGGTGCGTTGAAGGAAAAGAAGGCAAACCAAGGTAAATTTGATTCCTTAGGGACATGACCACTTGTCATTGCTCAATATCAGATGAGCAACATTTTCATTCTACAAAATTTAGAGGGGGAAGATGTTTTTGATGGCCCAATCAATGAGAAGTTTTTGAAACTTTATTTCATTTAAGGCTTTAAAGCATTGGTATTGTAAATATGTTCTTTCCAGTTTTTATTTCATTGCAAAATAGACTGCATGCCCAATGCAACACTAGAAGGAATATTTGATTTTGTTTTTACAGGAAAGGCATTGTTCCGTGATTCATGAAACCTCACAGGGAGGTTTTCATCCCCAGAAGGAGCCAGTGTTAGCCTTGTTTGCAAATGGCCCAAAAATAGATCCAAATATTCTCTTTAAAGTCTCCATAAGCCAGCAAAATCATGCCAATGGATCCAAATATTCTCTAGAAGGCTTCAAAATTTTCTTAAGGATCATTCAAAGATCACAACCAGTGCAAGAGGAGAGCCCTTGGAAGGGTGGAAAAGCACTATCAGGAGGCTAAAACACTCTAAAACCATGAAAAACCATGTATCGCAGGCTTAAATTGAGAGATGCATGACAATCGTCTAATCTGGCCAATCAACAGTCCAAATCTGATTAGTGGATCACATTAGCAAATCGCATTGGTGGATCTGATCGGTCGTTGCAATCGGTGGATCTGATCAGCTATTGTAATTGACACAGGCAGACAGTCGCAATTGGCACAAACCATGTGGGCATTGCGATGGTAATCAGTGATTCAATATGGACCATCGATCGAGCACGTAGATCAACGATCCACATTACATCGGGGTTTCACTATCGAAGATAATAAATGGGTGGGGCCTTTACATATATATGAGTGCGACCCGATGAACTAGAACTGAGGGGGTTCTAAATAATATTGCATAATATTTCAAGTTCGCAAAAGGGCCATTTTTAATGTATTTTCATTATATAATGAAATACAAATGGAACCAAGGAGTGGCACCGATGTGCTAAAGCCCAGACTCAAAAGGGTTCGGGAATGAAAATTTATAATATTTCAGGTCTGCCAAAGTTGATTTCTCATGGTTTTCAGTGTTTTCTAAACATATTCCAAATACAAAGGGAAGCAAGGGACCAGGCCACTTGCAACATGCGATAGCAACCTTAAGGGCAGACTCGATAGATGAATAAACCATTTTTCAGGACTTTTGAAGTCCGAAAGAAACAGAAATGGGTGGGATTTAAAATGTTACACCATTTTCTGTATAAAACAGAAAATAGTCATTATTAAACATTTGAAAGGAAAAACAAAGGCCCAAAGACCCATTCCACCACATAGAAAATTCCGAGAGATAGATTGCCAGGAAATAGAGACCAAAACGGAAAAAACAAGGGCCACAACGCAACACAGCTCATCCAAACTGATATGAAAATCACTCTTGAGTGATCTTAGTTAAAGAGTTATTGAATAAAGGTATTATAGAGTCATGTGCCGGTGTGTTTCTATGTTATTTTAGGCAATGGATCGATCAGATTACAAAATACACAGACATTGGAAAATGGAAAACAGTAAGAGAAACACAGTAAGCAAATACAAGAACACAAAATTAATAAAGAGTTCACCCTATCCTCTAGGGCTACGTCTCTTGTCCAACTTTCAGTGGTGGCCTTCTTTTATTGTGTCTTTAAAGTAGAGATTTACAATGAGGAGCTCAACTTAAGTCTCGTAAAATAGAAATGATGCTTGGCAGGGTGGTTCTTGGATTCGCCAAGCCACTAGAGTGCACAAACTCTTTTCCTCTCCAATTCTTGACATCTCTGTTCTTTAATGGGAGGAGCCCAATGTGGTGCTCAATTCCTGACAGATCCTCTCAGGGACTACTTGAACCTCTCAAGATTTCTGTCTCCCTGATGCTACCTTAGGCTGCAGGTCAGCTCGGCCCTTTGTCTTTCTACTTCTTGCTTCACTGTCTCTTATTTTCTTTATCTTCACTCCTCCTCTCTGTGTCTTCTATTCTGTCTGTTCATGGCTTAAAGCCAATTTATCTCATGACTATTTGATTCCTCTTTCGCCCCCGTTGGATCACCTACTTCTGCCTGCTTGGAGTTCCCTGTCTCTACATCATTGTCAATGGCTCACAGGGAGTGGCCACTTGTCCTCTCGCAAACTATGCCAGCTCTTCCTCAACGGTTTGGTTTTTTTGGTTATGTTATGTAACAACTCACCCACCAACTCAGTGGTCAAATTGGACCTCAAACTCTTATGTGGCATGGCTTAATCCCCTGGCAAATCTAGTTTCTTCATCAGGGGCAATCTCCTCCATCAAATCTAGAGCCCCTAGATCCTACACCATTCGCACATTTTGCATGGTTGACCTGCTCGACCGTTAGCGCTATGAGTGGTGGTTTTCTCTCTCATCCACCTGCCATGTGTCAGGTGCTAAATGGAATCACTTGTTTTTCTCCAAATCCGCTTACTATCTAAGGGTGCCCCTAATATACCACCGATTTTGGAGTGCAGGTCCCACCTCGCCTTAATGCTTTCCCCATGGTTTCTTGGCTTCCATGTGGCCGAGCACTTCAGGGCTCTTTCCTTCTTGAGGGGTTTTGCCTGGTGATGTGCGAAGTGCTAATCGTACATCAAAAATGCCCTCCATTTCCTGATTTAGGCTTCCCAAGTGCCACTTTTTCCTCCTGTGTGGTCTCCATGGGCCTCAGTCAGTGCGCTTTGACTGATGTCGTCGTCATTCCTCGCTGGCTATAAACTGCCACTGTCAGAGGTCTTCCTGATTACTCCTTCTTCACAAAATTCAAAGTCTGTCCTGTTTTGATACAGTCATGGCATATTGATTATTTTTCATGGATCCAATTCAGATCACGACCTTCCCACTGAAAAATCTTTTGGACCACCAAAATTTGGTTTTCAAGCATCGACTAAGTGAGGGTATGATTGTCTCACTTGTCCAATCTCTGTCCACTTTGCACTGCTCGTCTTTGAACCCTTGAGGCCAATTCTAAGGTATTCAACATCTCCTCTATGCATCATCCTCAACTTCTTGTCTAGAATTGTGTCCTCCTACAATTCATTAAGGTATTCAGGTAGCAAGTCATCGATTGAAGGCAATTGACTCTATTCTTCAGGATCCTCAATTAGTGAGGGTTCAAACAATCTCAAGCAGTCTACTTTCACGATTGAGTAGATGTGGATGTAAGCTGGTAGATCAAGGCGAAAAGAATTTTCACCAATCTTCTCAAGTATTTTGAAAGGTCCATACCTGATAGGCTTTAGCCTTTTACCTTCACCTTGCATCCTGTCCTTATTGATGTATAGCCAGACATGGTCACCAACTTGGAAACTATGCTCCATCCGATGCTTGTCATGCCTTGCCTTGTATTTGGCTTGGCTCTTTTCCAGCTGCTCCTGTACTGCCTGGTGGATCTCTTGGATTTACTCAATGAACCTAGTTGCCCTGTCCACATCATTGTATCCATCAACTAGGGTATCTTTACCAGAGACAAAATCCAAAGGAGACCTTGGTGTGAAACCATCACAAGTCTCAAAAGGAGATCTCTGTGTAGAAGAATGTTTTTCTCTATTGTAAGCATGTTGCACATAACACAAATGTTCATCCCAAAGCTTAGGATGTTTGCTGCAATATTCTCTGAGTAACTGGATCACTGTCTTGTTAACTACTTCTGTCTGGCCATTAGTTTGTGGATAAAAGTTGTGTTGTTCTTTAGTTTGGTGTCCATCAGTTCCCATATACTCGACCAAAAGTTCCTCACAAATCGGGTGTCTCGATCAGATACAATGGAAGTGGGTAGTCCAAAATGAACCCATACATGTTCAAAGAACAGTTTTGCAGTTTGTTCAGCTATAATTTGTTTATTACAAGGTATCAAAATACACATTTTGTTGAACCTATCCACAATAACATATACATAATCATGACCTTTCCTAGATTTAGGCAGTCCTCCAACAAAATCAATGGAAACACTTTCCCAAGCATGAGAAGGAACTAGTAATGGAGAGTACAAGCCTAGTTTTCTATTGTTGTGCTTCCTTTGAGCACACATAGTATACTAGGCTCTTACATATCTAGAAACTGTCTCATTCTTTTTTGGCCAATAACAAAATCTATGCAACTGTTTTACTTACCCCAAAGTGACTTGATATCAAAGAAGTGTGTTCTTCTCAAATTATATTTACTCTCTTAATTTGTGGAATGCATAACTTCCCACAATGATATAAGAGTCAGTCCTTTACATGATAATCCAATTCTTCTACTCGTTTGCCTTGACTTAAAGTTGCATATACATCTTTAAAGTCTATATCTTGAGTTTATTGTTCAATGTAGCTTTCATGCAGCATAGAATTATGCTTAAGTATAGTAGATGCATTTATAATGGGTCTAGATAATATATCTGCAACTTTATTGTGTATGCCCTTTTTATATCTGATTACTAAATGAAACTGTTGTAGAAAACCCATCCATCTATAGTGTCTTGATTTTTGCAACTTAGTTTGGTAGTGTAGATATTGAAGTGGCTGATGATCAGTATGTATTACTGTCTCTTTGCCCATTAAGTAACGTTTCCACATTTTCACACTTTGTACGAATGCATACAATTCTTTATCATATGCAGGATAGTTAACTACTGCAGGATTAAAAGTCTCAGAATGATAACATATGGGTTTACCATGTTGTGTCAACACTGCTCCCACGACATAGTCACTGGCATCTATTTGGATCTCAAATGGTCTTCGAAGATTAGGTAGTGCTAGTACAGGTGTTGTACTAATCTTTTCTTTCAAGGTGTCAAAGCCTTTATGCTATTTGCCTCCCCACTGAAATACCTTGTTCAATCCAGTTAAAGCATGTACGGGAGCTACAATTGAGGAAAAGCTAGAAATGAACTTCCTCCAATATCGTGCTCCTCCTAAGAAACTTCCAACTTTTGTAGCAGATTTGGGTTTAGGCTTGTTTACAATGATTGCCACCTTAGAGGGATCTATCTTCAATTCACCACCCCCTACTATATGACCCAAATAATTTAGAGATGTTTTGCCAAATTCACATCTTGAGAGTTTAACATGAATTTTTTCTCTTTTCAAAACATCTAATGTCTTCTCAACATGCTTTAATTGTTCTTCCCATCTTTTGCTAAAAATCAGAATGTCATCCAGATACACAATAACAAAATCATCAAGAAAAGGTCTGAGTACATCATTCATTAATCTCGTGAAAGTAGCAGGAGCATTAGTTAAGACAAAAGGCATAACCAACCACTCATACAATCCCTACTTTATTTTTAAAGTAGTCTTCCATGCATCTTGTTCTGCAACTCTGACCTGATGGTATCCACTGTGTAAGTCGAGCTTGGAGAAATAAACAACTTCCTTCAATTGATCTAAAAGATCATCTATGCAAGGAAGGGGATAACGATTTTTTATTTTTATCTTATTCAGTGCTGGTAATCAATGCACATCCTTCACGAGCCATCTTTCTTTCTCACCAAAAAGATTGGCGACCCACATAGCGATGTGCTAGGCCTGATGAACCCTTTCTCGAGCAACTCCTACACCTACTTCTTTATTTCAACATTCTCTAAAGTAGACAACCTATACATTCCAATGTTAGGCAATGGAGCATCTTGCTGAAAAATAATATCCTGTACTATTTCCTTTTTGGGTGGCAGACCTTTAGGTTCTTGAAACAAGATATCATACTCTGAAACAACCTTTTCTAAATCATCTTGTTGTTTAGCATTTCAGCCCTCAAATACATTGGTTTTTTCAGGTTTCTTTTCCTTTACAACCATCAGTAAGAATTGTTTGCATGGATTTATCATTCTTTTCATCTATCCTAAGTTTATGAGAGTATAATCATTCTTGAGATTATGAGCCCTTACAAAGCATTCGATTCCATCTTTAACAAGTAGATACTTGTTCTCAGCTCTATAGAAAATATCTTTTTCTATCATACAAGTAAGGACTTCCTAAAACAATTCCACATATATCCAAAGGAATTATGTCTAACTCAACCTCTTCTACAAATGCTGACCAAAAAGAAAACTTGAGTTTGCACTATCTAGTCACTTGTAGTTGTGCTTTGTCATTCAACCATCCTAATGGGTATGGTTTCTTGTGAGGTGTAGTTACTAATGCCAATTTCTTTGCAATTGCTTCAGAAATTAAATTTACTTGTGATCCACTATCAAACAAAGTGTCAATCTTTTGATGTTTGGAAATAACTCAAATACGAAAAAGCTCATGTCTTTTTCTCTCATTCTCTTCATCAATAATAGATTGTCTAGAATTACTAGTAGATACTTCAAAATTCTTACCTTTTATACCTGTAGCTGCAATGGTTGTTTCATCTCTTAAGTCTGACCCCAAATCTTTTTGAATAACTGCAACAGTCTTCTTCTTCTTGCCTTCAAACTTCTTAAGTCTCAGCACTGGATGCAGAATCCAACAATGCTCATCATCATGCCCATCCTTTTTACAGTGAGTGCATGAAGCTTTGCTCTTTTGTGCAGTGTTAGCCCTTGCTTTCCATTTCTGCTTCCTTTTCTCCTTGGTCTTACTTGCAGTGGGTTAGGATGATCCCCCAACTTCTGGATTTCCATTCTTTCCTCTAGCTTCTAGATGAGTAGCTTATATAGATACTTCATCTATACTAGTGGGATTAAACATGAGGATGGTATGCCTCATGTAGCTTTGTAGACCACCACTGTACTTCAACAGAGTCTCTGGTGAGTCTAATGAGATTCCTAGGATCAATGCTCTCTTTCTAAATTCTTGAGTGTACCCTTGCACACTTTTCCCTTTCAACTATCGAAGAGTTTTCCAAATCATCATGGCTTGTTGCATGTAGGCCAATGGATAGAACTGCTTTTTGATTGCAGAAACAAATTCACTCTAGACAGAGATAGTCTTACCATGTCTTTTCATGTCAGCTTGGGTTCTGCATTCCCACCAAACCAAGGGAGTGCCTCCAAGGCGTAGGCTTGCTAGTTGAATCTTGCTCTTGTCTGAGTTGATATTTTTCATTCTGAATACACATCAAGTTGTCTAATCCAATTGTCCAACTTTTCTACATTCAACTCTCCATCATATATAGGTAAATCACATTTGCATCTAGTTTGATCAAAGATGTTTTCTTTTTTTTTTTCAGGACTATTAGGAGGTGTGAGAAATATTTCCTCTTTCCCTTTTCCTTTGGAGTGGTCATGGAAGTGAGACTTATCTTCTCCTTTGTCTTTCTTAAAGCCTGATGAATCTTCATCCTTATGTTTTCTAAAGTCCCTATACATTTCTTCTACCATGGACTTTATGGCTAGGAAACTTTCTATGAATTGAGGGTCTGGCTCCATAGAACCTTCCTCTGACATTTTCTTCCAAGGATAGACTCTCCCAATTTCAGTGCTAGTTTAGACCAACTCTCCTTCTCCTAAATTGAACTTTGATCTAGTGAGCATTCAATAACTAAACCAACATAAGCTTGTCTAATCTTGACAGCCCTAAGCTCTGATACCACTTGACCTTAAAATCACTTTTGAATGATCTCAGTTAAAGAATTATTAAATGAAGGTATTACAAACTCATGTGCTGGTGTGTTTCTATGTTATTTTAGGCAATGGATCAATCAGATTGCAAAATACACAGACAATGGAAAATGTAAAATAGTAAGAGAAACACAGTAAGAAAATACAAGAACACAACAAATTAATAAGGAGTTCACCCTATCCTCTAGGGCTATGTCTATGATCTAGCTTTCAACAGTGGCCTTCTTTTATTGTGCCTTTAAAGTATAGATTTACAATGAGGAGCTCAACTTGAGTCTCCTAAAACAAAAATGATGCTTGACAGGGTGGTTCTTGGATTCCCCAAGCCACTAGAGTGCACAGACTCTTTTCCTCTCCAAGTCTTGATGTCTTTGGTCTTTAATGGGAGCCCAATGTGGTGCTCAATTCTCGACATATCCTCTCAAGGATTGCTTGAACTTCTCAAGATTTCTGTCTACTCGATGTTTCCTTAGGCTGAAGGTTAGCTCAACCCTCTATCTTTATGCTTCTTGCTTCACTGTCTCTTTTTTCTCTGTCTTCACTCTCTTCTCCTCTCGGTGTCTTCTGTTCTGTCTATTCATGGCATAAAGCCAATTTGTCTCACGACTGTTCAATTCCTCTTGCAACCCCATTAGATTGCCTACTACTACTCGCTTGGATTTCCCTGTCTCTGCGTCATTATCAATGGCTCACAGGGAGTGGCCACTTGTCCTCTTGCAAACTACGCCAACTCTTCCTCAATGGTTTGGTTTTTTCGATTACATTATGAAATGACTCACCCACCAACTCAGTGGTCAAATTTGACCTCAAACTCTTATGTGTCATGGCTTAATCCCCTGTCAAATCCAATTTCTCCATCTAGCATGATCTCCGTCGTCAGATCTGGAGCCTCCAGATCCTATGCAATTCAATCATTTTGCGCGGTTGACCTATTTGACTGTTAGTGCATGATGAGCAGTGGTTTTCTCTCTCATCCACCTACCACGTGTTGGGCGCTGAACGGAATCGCTCATTTTTCTCCAAATCCACTTACCGCACAAGGGTGCCCCCGATATACCACTGGTTTTGGAGCGTGGGTCTCGCCTTTCTCCTTAGTGCTTTCCCCATGGTTTCTCGACTTCCATGCGATTGAGTGTTTTGGGGCTCTTTCCTTCTCTAGGGGTTTTGCCCAGCAATGTGCGAAGCACTAATCGTGCATCAGAAATGCCCTCTGTTTCCAGATCGAGGCTTCCCAAGTGCCAGTTTTTCCTCTTGCGTGGTCTCCATGGGCCTCAGTCAGCGTGCTTTAACTGAGGTCCTCGTCGTTCCTCATTGGCTGCAAACTACCACTGTTAGAGGTCTTCCTGATTTCTCTTTGTTCACAAATTTGAAGTCTGTCATGTTTTGATACAGTCATGGCATCTTGATTATTTTTCATGGATCCAATTCAGATCACAAACAAATAGAAGTGATCATGGAGTGGATAGCGTGGCTCATCCAAACAAACAGAATGATCATGGAGTATTTGTGGCACGAGAAAGCTCCCTGCCAACATAGCCAAAATATCAGAATGCAGTTATTCTTCTGTCAGAAGAAGAAACCCTCGAGCCTATGTGTGCCTAGTCATGGCAATAGGTTGTTGAAAAGACAGGAAGGATAGGTTAAGACACTTCGAGCCTCTAAGAGC
The DNA here is from genome assembly GCA_000404065.3 of Pinus taeda. Classification (NCBI taxonomy): domain Eukaryota; kingdom Viridiplantae; phylum Streptophyta; class Pinopsida; order Pinales; family Pinaceae; genus Pinus; species Pinus taeda. The sequence goes on along the minus strand of APFE030718750.1, from coordinate 2,960 downwards.
TCAAGAGCATTGTAAAAGGCCTATAAATGGCTGAAAGCTAGATGTAATAAGGGTTCAACTCCTGGAGATTATAGAGACTTTGCTACTCAAGCCTCTCATCTTCATTCATTAGAAATATAAGCTTCTTTTGTTGTTGTATGTTCAATGTCCATTCTCTCTTCTTTTCTAAGCTTTCACTTGAACAAGTTGTTCATGTTTCTTCTCTATCTAATGCCAGATAACTGTCCTCTTATCTCTGCATTGATAAATTAGATTTGCAAGCTTCTTTTATTGCCTGTAGCTAGCATTCATATGTGTTTATATATGCATCTGCCGGTACAGTCAGTATTCTTCATCTATTCATTGAATCTACAAACTATTGAACATTAGTGGTCTAAATCTTTGTAAAGCTGAGGGTGTTCATGCATATCTTGAGTAAAAACAGAGTTGAAATGGTTATATGGCTTGATCCAAACCATCATTCATTCCAATAGTTCAGAGAAAAATATTGAAGATTATATGTTACCAGGCATCTCCGAGCTACAACCTAGGAGAGTTTCTTGGAGTGGTAACAGGTCCATTATATATGACAAAAGCTATTTTTAAAGCTTCAGCAAAGGGAAAGAGAAAGGAAGAGCACAATGAACCAAGATACATTTCAGAGGAAGAAGATGAGGTAAATTTTATCAAGAAGCTTCAATGGGGTTCGAGAAGATTCAGAGGTAAGCTACCATTCAAATGCTTTGCTTGTGGTAGAGTCAACCAATATGCTACCAAATGTCCTCATAAAGATAAATATGAAAAGGGAAAGGAATATAGAAAAGGAAATAGAAAATAGGTTGTCAATAAAAGGAGTTACTATACTCATGAAGATAGTGATGGTTTATCTAATAGTGATGACGATGAAACTGAACAAGCATATAGACTACTCATGGTTTATGACAATGATGCCTTAGAAGAGGAAGACTTTCTTGAAGAAATCACAAAACAAAATTTGTTTAGAAGAAAATAATATGATCATAGATACATTGACACATCAACTCAATGAAAGAGAAAAACACAATGAAAACCTAGAATGTGAAATTATGGGTCTAAGAAAAGAACTGGAGAAGAAAAAATATTTTAATCTTAGATTTTCTAAAGGATCAGAATCTTTAAATGAAATCATCAAAGTTCAACTTTTTTCTCTTATAAAGACTAGTCTTGGATATACTGAAGAATCATCTCAATCACAGAAGTTGTAAGCCTCCACCAAAAGCTATCTTGATGTAGAAAAGACCAATGAACTGTAGGAATTTATAGGGTAAGTTCCTCAGACAGAACACCAAAGGACATCGCTCATAAACAGATCACAGATCAATACACCAGTATTTTTGACATGGTTAAAACCCTCAAAGAGGGAAACGGTCCACGGCCTGAACCAACACGGCCACTTCAGGCAATTTATTAATAAAAGAATGAAATTTTACATAAGCTTCTCTCATGAACAGTTAACCTACAAATGACCCTCCATGCTCTTTAAATAGATATCATGGAGCAATTGGGTGTTAAGCCATGGATCAAGTGTCGGTAATACCGAGGAGAGAATTGACCGTTAGATTGACAGTTACAAAAGTACATAGTAAAGAAACACATTTTAACTAACTCTATACTAGACCAAGTTATACTTAACTATTTCCTATGTGTCGGAATATCCTAACATCCCCCCTTAAGAACAACTTGGGATAGGATTGAAGGATTTACAAATATGACACAATAGGAGAAGGAAGGAGGCACTAGAGCATATCCCCCCTTAGTGACAACTTCTTGAACTCCAACCATAAATTGAAGTTTAGTAAACTTCGCCTCTGTGAGAGCCTTTGTAAAGATGTCTGCAACTTGATCATCTGTTGAACAATATTTCACTTCAAGAACATGGTCATCAATGAACTTTCTGATGAAGTGCATGTGTAGTTCAATGTGTTTGCTACACTAATGTTGGACTGGATCTTTGCATAGTTGAATGGCACTTTGATTATCACACCAAAGTGTAGTCGTATGCTGCTACTAAAAGCCAAACTCTGATAGGATCTGACAAAGCCACAAGGCTTTCTTACTAGCTTCTATGACACCACGATACTCTGCTTCCGCTAAAGAAAGAGAAATGGCACCTTGTTTCTTACAAGCCCATGTAATAGGTCTTGAACCAAGAGTGAACACATAACCGGCAGTAGACTTCCGATCATCAGGGTCACTAGCCCAATCGGAATCAGTGAAACCAACCAACAGAGGAGATGCTTTAGAATTGTAATGAATTCCAAACTGAACTATACCTCAAACATAACGAAGTATTCTTTTAGTTGCTTTCCAATGACTTTCACATGGGTTTTGCATAAACTAAGCAACAAGGCCAACAACAAAGGAAAGGTCAGGACGTGTATGGGTTAGATACAAAAGTTTTCCTACAACTTGACAGTATAAGGTAGCATCAACTTCAGGGGATGTAGAAGTGACTGAAAGTTTGACTCCAGACTGAAAGGGAGAAGGAGCTGGCTTACAATCTTCCATGTGAAAATGGCGTAGAAGATCACATGCATAGTTGGATTGGGAAAGGGAAATACCTTCCTTAGATTGCAAGACTTGAAGACCGAGAAAATAATGCAAGTGTCCTAAGTCTATCATTTCAAAATTCTTTTTAAGGCTGGACTTCACATGGTTGATAAGGTTAGGATCACTACTAGTGAGGATAAGATCATCAACATAAAGAACAAGAATGATAAGAGGCTTGCCCACTTTCTTGGTGTAGACAATATTGTTAGAATGACACCTAGAAAAGCCATATTATAAAAGAAAGCTATCCATTTTGGCATACCAAGCCTGAGGAGCTTGCTTGTGACCATAAAGGGATTTCTTAAGCCGACATACAAGACTAGAGTCTATTTGTATAAAGCCAATAGGTTGTTCCATATAGATTTCTTCATGCAAGTCCCCATGCAAGAAGG
>APFE030718737.1:0-75634 GCA_000404065.3 Pinus taeda | reverse complement strand
GGAATTCCCATCGCACAGTTAATATTAATGAAGCCCAATAAACGATGGCTCTCAAATCTAAAATAGATAAATCCGGAATTTAAACATGGATCTTATTATTTTATACGTTTCTACTTACATCTTATCTAATATTGTTATGGCAAATGAAATGTTAATATATTTTTAAAAAAAGAATTGTTTTGATTATTATTACAATATGTATGATGTGGAGGTGTGACATGGGGGCTAAGAGGAAAGGGTAGGGATCCAAGAACTTCTAATATTTTAGCCATCATCCCCATTGAGATTCCTCAGCCTCCTTTCGTCCCTAAACTTTCAATGATGAAAATGAGCAACCTTATCAATAACCTTAGCCTCCTCAATACATATATGATGAAAATGAGCAACCTTACTGTATATGTATTGAGGTGGCTAAGGTTATTGCTAAGGTTGCTCACTTTCATCATCAGAAGTTTAGGGAGGCCATAGAAATTGAAAAGAGGTTGAGAAATCTCTTGATCGAGTGGATTTCTTGATTTGCATTTTTAGATGGATAAAAAAGCCTCCCTTGTTATTGAGGTGAAGCTCTATAATTTTAGTAGATGTTTTTCTTAGTAATTTATATATAAATAAATATGTTTAGATTATAATCATATATTAATTGATTATCATTTAGGTGTATTCCTTATCATATTTGGTCATATAAAAATAAGATTAGTAATAAAAATAAACATAGTATACTATATTATGAGTTATTTAATTCGTTTTATTAGTAAAGATAATATGAGTAATTGAAATATTTTTAATTAGATATATTTAGGTTTATATGAATTAAAAATGATTTTTTGGAAAACTAATAAATATTTTGATTTAAATTAAATTTATTCTATAAATTTATAAACCTATCTATAATCTTTTTTTCTAGTTAGTACCATAGTACCTCATAGGTTGGATGAGTTTATATATTTTTAATAAAAATTATTCATATTTGGTTATATAAAAATAGGTTTAGTAATAGAATCAACTAATTAGATTAAACATAATATACTATATTATGAGTCATTTAATGAGGGTAATCAAAATATTTTCATATGAATTAAAAATAATAAATATTTTGATTTAATTAGATTTATTTACGTTCATATGAATTAAAAATGATTATTTTTAGTAAACTAATAAATATTTTGATTATAGTTCCCAGGATAGAAATATTTTTAAATTAGATTTATTCAGGTTCATATGAATTAAAAATAATTATATCTAACAAATTAATTAATGAATTAACTGTCCCTTGGACCATGTCCCTTTGGTCAATTATAGCCATGTCCCTTTGGTCAATTATAGTTGTTTCTTGGTCAATTATAACTGCTTTTTTCTAACCGTTTGAATGATCTCTCTCTATTTAAGCTATTACTGGATAAGGTTCTTCCTCTTGTCCTAACGATGAACCACACTTGTTGGTTCGAAACACATCTGTAAATGAATTTTTATGTGATTATCACCAAAACCCTGTCTCAAAAATTTGATATGGACCACAGAAGTCTCAATTGTATAATATATATGCTTTTTTGTTTGTTAAGTTATCTATGTTCTTTTAGCCTTGACCTATGGCTTGAGAAATTGTCACCCATGGGGATGGCACCCTCCCTAGGCCACACCACTAAGCTAACTGGATTTCAGCATGTCTCCTCGTGGTAGCACTGATGACCTCAGTGAGGTTCTATCCTCGGTGGCCTTTGTAAAGAGGTCTATCATCAACTCCTCCACCTAGCACGAACAACCACATTGATGTTCGATCCTCGGTGGCTTTTCTAAAGAGGCCCGTCCTCAACGGTTGTGCTAGTAAGACTTCACATAATCGTAATGTATATTATCTCTTTTGATTTGTTCACATAATAATAATATATATTATTTATTTTAATTTTGTTTTTTATTTTGTCCTTTACTCCTTTTCCTATTTTCAAATTAAATTTATATTTACTTAATATCTATATATTTTATTTTGTTATATATATATATATTATTCTTTAAACTTCAATTGTAATAATATATTTATTTTCTATCTAATTTACTTATATCTTTTTTATTTGCAATTGTTACACTATTTATTTCATTAGCTTAGTTCAGTTTAGTGAAAAACACTCAAGAATTCATTGACTTTCATAAGCATTTCCACTCATAGTAATTGTAATATATATTATTTAACCTTCAATTTGAATTAATAATAATTTATTTTATATAATAATATATTATATATATATATATTATATATATATATATATTATATTTACACATATATTTGTATTTGTACAGTATCGATGCTGGGCTAAGGTGACAATACCCATAGTATGCAATTAAAATTGCATCTCATTGGTCCCAAGCATTAATCACCTGATTCATGGTGAAAACCTTCCTAATCAAGGTTTAATATTCTTAATTAAGTTTTAAGGCCCCTTCATTTAATCTCATACAGAAACGTTTCATTTGACTTTCTATAGACTAAACCTTCATTACCCTTTCCATCGGGACATTATACTCCACCTTCATTAATTTTTAATTAATCCTTAACCCTTATTACTTAACCCTCTGGTTAATTCTTAACATCCGCTCATTTAACCATACCATGGTTAAACTTTGGTTTAACCCGATTTAACCAAAAATACATTAATCCGCTTTATTTCTATTATAACCTTTATATAATAGAAATACACGTAAAACACACGTAAACTTACCTTTTCACCTTTCCTCGTCCTTTGCACATTTACCAATGCTTACCTTATTCGGGTTAACTCTCCACCATAGATTTCACTCCATAGGATCAACGACTGTCGTGTGATTTCCATCCATCCTCCGTAACCCAAATAAATTTAAACTTGTGTTGATAAAATTTCAAGTCCGCTCTTTCCCAAGCCTTATTGGCTTCAATCTCCACCATCGATCTTACCTTTAATCTAATAGTTGATGTCTTCCCCGATCAACAGAGCTACTCATTGATGCCGCACCATAGATCAAAACCCATTTGATCCAACGGTCCACAATGAAATCGCACGGAATCTTGCGCAACGTTTACCTGCCCTTACGAAGCCGATAAGGATTACAAATCTTTAATCTATAAAAGTTCGGGTCCATTCTGAGATTAACATCCGATCACTTTATGACCTAATATTCGTTGGATATACGAGGTCATCAAATCTATGGCCTGTGGGTCTTCAACTAGCACATGGTTTGAAAACAACATAACCCCTCGACAGTTGACTATGATCAAAAGCGTTGAATATGAGATCGATGGCCAGGAGTGAGTGCGGAGCTTTGACCATGATCAAGACATGTGAATACTCCTATTCCTTGCAATTATTGTCACCGTCAATCTAATGGACCTGTCAAGTTGACGATCCAAATATATTCCTCTGCCATTTTCTTCTGACATTAATATTGGTCGATCTCAAGGATCCGACGGTTCCCATTCATCATTACTTCATTCCTTTTACCTTTACATGGTTTCTCAAAGTTCTTGGTGGTTTCGGGTTTACTTCAAGGTTTCTGCTTTTTAGATGTCTTTCATCAAAAATTCCTCCCGAGCTTAACTCTGCATGCTCTTTATGCTCCCTTCACCTCACTGTAAACTTAAAGATTCCTCTTGTACTGTCGGTATGTGTAAAGCCATAACACCTCTCTGTTACTCTTCTCTTTATTCTGCCTTCGGATTCTGCACCTGCAACCTATGTTACGCAGAATAACTCAAGATAATACACAATCTATATCTCAATTACTCCATACACACATAAACTCAAATCGAGTTGTTTGTATTACTAAATAGGTACTTACACAGGGACTCTCTCCTTGGCCTAATCTTCAGTATCAGTGGCCTTTGTTTTCCTACCTTCCCGTAGGCTTACAATCAAACCTCTAACTACTAACTTGACTTGAATATCTATCTAGCTAACCCCTGACTATGCTTTTTAGGCTTACATTTATACAAAAAGATTCTACAACCAATTCCTGGTTTAGATACATAAACTTCTCAACAAAATCCTAAGTTTCTTCTTTATCCCTAAAGATCCTCTTTACTCCACAAATCATGAACTAACTCATAATCTAAGTTTTACAATTGATTCTCAAATCTTTCAACTATCCTAAATCTCTCATGTTCTCCCACATTCGAGAACATTTACAAATATGCCTCACAACACTTAATTAAATCCCTATTCTAGCTTCTATCACTCAAAACCTTAATAACTACATTAATTCAACACTTAGGAAACCAACTTCCTTAAAACACAAGAACCCCCTATGTCTACTAAAATACAATGATTTTCTTGAGTTAATTGCTCCTGCATCAATATTTATTTACTTATATGAGTTGAGATGAACAACATTAAAGAATTTCATTGACTTTCTTCAAGATTTCACTCGTAGAATTGTGATTAATGTTTTACCATTTAAAATCATGTAAATTATTTAGATTTTAACAAACATTAATAATCGTCATCATTATTAAATATTTTTAAAATTTATTATGCCCATAGGCATGACTATCTTGGAATATGGTTTCCTTAATTTAATTTAATTATAAAAATTATTGGATGCATGATTAAGATATATCTTCCATAGAATATACTAAAATAGTCTTAATAATATATAGAAAACAAATGTTAGATATATTTCCAAAGTAGTTATGTCTTTTTCTGTTTTCTCCTTTAATTGAATCCATTAACTAAAAAAATATCATACTAACAAGTGTCATACTAAATGAGTTCTGATTTTTTGGGCATGTGGTATTGGCCATCATATTGTAACAAATCCTCTTTACATATTCAAATAATTATGATAAAGTAGGGGAGAATCTCCATAGTTAACAATATGTCATTTTATTTTTAATATATATGTTTAATTTATATATTAATTTCATTTAATTATAATTTACTTAACTTTCATTGTTTGTTAAATTTTACTAAATTGAATTATACTATGAAATAAGTGTCTCGATATTTATTATGCTTATCAATATTTACACAAACATTTAATTTATATTACTACATTAATTTATACCATTTAATTTTAATTGAAAATATGAGATCTTTAAAAAAAAATTCAAATTTATTAAATTATGTTTAGATTTAATTATTTATAATACAATATATATTTTCCCATTAGCAAAATGTATCATAGCGAAAACCAAGCAAGGAGGAATTGGAAGCTAGTCTTAAATAAGAGAGCACGCTTTTAGTGGGATGCCTCTAATTCTTGAACTTTTAACCTTTCTCTTACATCCTAGGAGGCCTAGTTCTTAGCGAAGTACAAACCTTTAAAAGCATAATCATATATATATTAGGGTTGGTTCATTTATAATGGGTGACAGGTATATCCACTTAAAATCAATCGGAATACAACTCAACTAACTGAGCTAATTCTTAGGGTTATAAATATAATTAATTTTAATTCAGATATCATTTTACCTAATATAACTATGATGGTAAAGCTAAATTTGATCATAGTTATTTTATTATAATTATGCATTAATTTTACTTTTATTTTTATTAAAGATTTTATTTTTCTTGTCTTTTCTACTAATTTTATTTTGATCGAGGGTCTCATTTTCAAAACCATCTATTTTGTCTTTTCTAATAATTTTATTTTGATCGAGGGTCTCATTTTCAAAACCATCTATTTTGTTTTCTTAATTAATAGGCGTGTAATAAATTTAATTTAATTAGGCATGCCTGAAGAACGAATTTAGGGTTACGGTTTTATGTCTATTATCTTGAACGCAGCGAATTAATGCGAAGCTAAAAAGAATATGAAAGGCAAAGATCTCGAACTCGACCAATAACCACAGAAGGCAAGAATAAATTAGAAAAAGGGATGGCCTGTATTAGTCCTGATCGCGAGCTCGGAGATATCGAAGGCCAAACCGCTACTAAACATGAATACTCGCGATAAAGAGGAATACCCTATATTAATAGAAATAGCCCGCTACCCAACTCATGTACCACATATACCCTATATTAATAGAAATAGCCCGCTACCCAACTCATGTACCGCATATACCCTATATTAATAGAAATAGCCCGATGCTCACAGTGGGGCGGCTTGTTTAGCACAGTTTTACACCGCTGCTAATATGTAATTATGGTAAAAGAATACGAGACATATACTATGGTGAAATATATTTTTGGCTTTCTTTTAATTGATTGGGATTATATGAATTGAGGGATAATTTTAAAATGGTTAGTTTTGTCCTTCATACTATTGTATTTACTATCCATTCAGACAGACAGTTTTTGGATTTTAGCCCACTAAATAACATCGGCTGCTAAAATGTTTTATGATAGGTTAATACTAGGGTTGACTGGGAAAGAAACTCGGATTACGAGCATGATATTACATTTAAAGGCACAAGTCTGTGCACGCATTCACCCTGGCATTTTTGTGTTCCAGCCTATTGTATCGCATGGGCTGCTTAGTGTTTTATTATATGTTAATAGTAAGGTTTATTGTGAAACAAGGGCAAATTAGGAGCAATATAGCCTGAGTGCTCCCCATGAAGAGATTTATACTCAAAATGAAATATTCACATTTTATAACCAAAATAATATTTTAATATTTAAATGTTTATCGTAAATGTTTACATCAAGAAAGTTTCAGTTTAATAAACTAAAAATTATGGTAGGATTTTTATAATTTTAATTTATCAGGTTAATAAAATAAAAATTAGGGTAGGATTTTTATAATTTTATTTTAATTACATGTTAAAAATAATTTTTATTTTTTAATTAATTAAAATATTAATTAAAACAAAGTTATATGAACCAGTATTATAAGAAAAAGAATATGGTTTTTTAAATATGTGGTATTGATAATCTATAATATTTACTTATATCAAAAGTCAATTACTATTTATTGGTTAAGAATTTTGTTGTCTATTTTTTTAAAATATATACATTTTTAAGTGGTAGATTATAATAATAATCTTAATTTGAAGAATAAACTTTAGTTAAATTTTATGATTTATGTTAGATTCATATTTTATAATTTATATAAGATATCTGATGAAGTAAATTAGGGTTTTTAATTTTTCTTTAACTTGTCAATTATTTTGTGTAAGCACAATTTAATAACCAAGTTCTTGAACCCTTCTCTCTCCTCTATCATAGGATAGATGACAACAATTGATTGGCTCTAAGGAGATGATGGTGGGAGATGATGTCAACATGACATGGTTGTATGAGAGACACATGGCATGAAGATTCAACTTTCTTAAGGTGGCCTAATGGGTCAAATCCAGGTGACACATGTCACCAATCAGGAGGAGCCACATGGGGTTGATGATATAAGCATGACATCATTCCAGAAGGGCTACCTAAGAAGCTTTCAACAACGTCCCTAGTGGAACCAACGGGCTAACTTGGCATTGGGAAGACGTGGTCGTATTAGAGCACGGGCCAATGGAAAATGCACTAGGCGAACCCCACCACGACAAAGCATCCCACTAGGAAAATCACGGAAGTTTGTTAATGGTGCGCAAAGTGAACGCATCGAGTCACATCAGTCATAAATATCATCTCGACAGGGCCTTTGATTTGCCAGTAAAAGTGCAGGGTGAACCCCATGGGATAGTTAAGCCTGCAATGCTCACCCTTGCGGAAATAAATGGGCGCACAGAGTTTTGGGCGAGAGGATAGCGCTAGGACACGTCGCATGATAGATGACCAGTTGCATCCAATGGGCATAGTGAAAGGGGCAACCCCACATGACATTATGGCCTCAAGGAGGTTACCTCGAGGATAGACATCGCGATTTATAAAGAGGGTGTGAGGTAATTAGGCATGATAGAAGGGATATGGGCAAAGTCCTCACCCTCGGTCATTTCATGTACAAATAGACTCGAGTTCGGGTGAATAATAAGAGGCATAGATAAAAGTGTCAGGCTTGGGAGCTCGAGCCTTAGTGCTAAGCCTTGCTCATTTCGCATAGAAATGAGACCAATGATGCAAAGACGTTAACAAATAGAATTTGGCGTGCGAAGGGTTTAAACAAGCTAAGAGCTTGAGGGCTTGAGGGTGAAAATGTGAAGCTCGGTTACACTTTTGTGAGAAACACCTCTAAAAATTTCACATTCGCAAATTTTCAGAAAAAGAAAAAAAATATTGGTCGAATTTTTTAAATTTATTCAGTCCAATGATTTTACTAACGTTGAACCAAACTTTTTTCCATTCAACCTAATCCCGAACATTAAACGAAATTTTTTCTGGACTTGAAATAATCGGCAAAAAAATAGTTCAAATGAACCAATAATTTGACCAATAACTGATTCGGCCAAAGTTTTTGTTCACTCAAACTATTTGTTTGACCAAATTATTTATTTGGCCGACTTTTTTTTTTTATATATATATGATGCGAGAGACCCTGCCATGAAGTTTTTGGCACTATTGATTTGTCATTGTGTTGTCGAGCAGTGTGAGCTTTGTTGATTTTTAATTATGTTGTCCAACACTGTGAGCTCTCTTGTTTTGAGTCGAAGCCCTACTAAGCATTGTGAGGTATGTTAACTCAAGTTTTCAGTAATTTAAATTTTTTATTTACAGGTTTTATTGGATTTTTTAATGAATTTTTTAGGTTTTTTGTAGTTTGGCTCCAGAGGAATTGATTGGTTTCACTCATTGATTGCATCTTTCTCAGCCTCCTCATCTAGCCTTCTTGTACGAACCAGTTAAATCTCTCGGACCAGTTTAGATTGTTCTGTGTTTAACATGTAACCAGTTTAGATTGTTCTCTATTTGTTGAAAAACATTAACGCCCCCTCGAGAATTCGAGTCAGTTTTTTTACTATTCTTAGGGGACTGTCTCTAGCCCAAATGATGTCTCTGCCATAATTTCCATTATTCTTGTTATGTTTATATTAACTATTTTAATAAATGGATATTAATAGAATTTCCAAAGAGGAGTAAATACAATTTTACATATATTCGCTAGAAAACACATGGTATGCTTATTAAATTTTTGAAATCACTTATTAGACATGACCATGGATGATGTGATGATGCTGAGTCATTTATTTAGATCAACAGGAAAACCATTTTTTCCATGTCGTATATGAAACTAGATTGAACCAAATGCCAACTAGAGTTAAGAGTGGGGACTCGCCAGATTCTATACGTAACATGCCCACTAAGTGTTGTGCCAAGTGTGGTGGTTTTCCTCTTACACAGAATGACGATATTATTTTCCTTTGAGAACATTTATCTTCATAGTGCATGGAGCTTACTAAGGCTAATAATAGTTCATTAGTCTAGTTATAGGCCGAAAACTCGTCTGTCATGACTTGAAACTAATCATGATCTCCCGAAGCTGGCAGATCCCCTTCATGTTCTCTCTAAGTATGGAAGAAAGCTTCTCATACCTTATTCTCTTTATAATGTCAACCTGATGAAGAGAACTCAACTGTTTATCTGCTCTACCTCTATGATATTTTAATTTCATATTTGAATGCAATGAAAATGAAGAAAGCATAACTTCCACTTTTTCCATCTAGTACATGAAAAGACATTTTGGATAAAGGACTAGCCTCGCTCGTTGGCACCATGGAGTAAAAATAATTAGTGCACAACCAACAACATAGCCAACACAAATCCAAATAGATTACTGCCAAACATATTACTATCGTTTTCTTCTTTTTTTGACAATGTAATGCTTCCCCCCATGATTTCTTTCTTTCCGTTTTCAAATTTAATTCATTATAAAATTTCTCTCCTATTTTTGTCTACATGAGAGCTATGGGATTATAAGTTTTAGTGGAATGCGAGTGAGTTTTTTTTACTATTCTTGGCCGAGTGTCTCTGGCCCAAATCATGTCTCTACCATGATTTTTGTTATTTCTCCTTACGTTTAAATTCACTATTTTACTAAATGGATATTAATAGAATTTCAGTGTTTTGGTTTTTTTCACTTACCAATTCAATGATTTTTTATTTTTAATTTAAAAATTGATTTTTTTTATGAATTAAGACACCTCAAATGATAAGACTATGAAGTGATTTCAAGAAATTTGATTCGAGAGAAAAATATGTTGAAATTTTTTCCAAAACCTATAACGGATAGATTATCAGTAATTGTGTTGATGTGTATTAATAGTCTTAGTAATAATTTTCCACTTAGTTTAAAAAACATTAAACCCCCCTTGATTGAGGCACCACCCAAATTTTGGTTGGTAATCGTAGAAGGTAAACCCAGTAAAGACTTGCATAGACCATCGTAAATTGCCATGTTGAGCCAGAGGAAAGGAGAACCTGGCCAAAAGAGGTACCTCATTGTTAGTCTCAAGAATCGAACTCGTAATTGATCTCACTAAATGAAATTGGAATTGTAAAATGAAATTGAAACTCATAAAAGAATAAATCAAATTTAAACTCATAAATTTCTTGCATATCTAAATCAAGTATTTAAACCCTATTTAAATTAAATTTTTACCAAATTGTGACTAGAAATTTGTTGGGTGCATGAGATTGAAGCTAATTAGAGTGTTGGCATTGTTTTGACATCTATTTTTGGGGTCTTAATTTTAACGTTATTGGGTTGACTTGTTCGACACTGATTTATCTAGTAGAACAACCTTGATGCTTCTTGGTAACATACTTTCCTTGCTTTTGTTGTTATATGTTCATTTATGTTTCCTTTTTCATTATGTGTAATTCATGTTGCTTCAATATTTTCTTGGAACATGGGTCTTATTACCTTTCTAAGAAAAGGCACAATACACTTAATTGAAGGTTTTTGTACTTTCTCTTTTCAAGTAGTAGCTTCTTTTTGAGATACATCTTTTTCATTTCTATTTTGTTGGGTGCATGAAATTGAACCTAATTAGTGTGTTGGCATTTCTCTGTCATCTATTTTGGTTTTTTAATTTTATTGAATTGATAATTAGAGTGTTCCCATTTATTTATCATCTATTTTTCATATTTTAATTTTAATGTTATTGGGTTGACTTGTTCTACATTGATTTATTTCATAGAACAACCTTGATGCTTGTTGGTAACATACTTCCTTGTTTTTTTGTTATATGTTCATTTATGTTTCCATTTTCAATATGTGTAATTCACTTCAAGTTTCCTTATTTGCTTGGAACATGGTTCTTATTAGATTTCTAAGATGAGGTAGAATACACTTAATTGAAAGTTATTGTACTTTCTCTTTTCAAGTAGTAGTTTCTTTTTTAGATACATCTTTTTAATTTCTATTTTGTTGGTTGAATAAGATTGAATCTAATTAGAGTGATGGCATTGATTTGTCATCTATTTTTGGTGTTTTAATTTTTATTTTATTAGGCTTCTAATTAGAGTGTTGACATTTCTTTGTCATCTATTTTTGGTGTTTTAATTGTAATGTTGTTGGTTTGACTTGTTCTACATTGATTTATCTCTTAGAATAACTTTGATGCTTCTTGGTAACATACTTCCTTGGTTTTGTTGTTATATGTTCATTTATGTTTCCTTTTTCATTATGTGTAATTCATTTCAAGCTTCCCTATTTGTTTGTAATATGTGTCTTATTATCTTTCTAATATGGGGCATAACACACTTAATTGAGGTTTCTTGTACTTGCTCTTTTCAGGTACTAGTTTCGTTTTTAGATACATCTTTTCCATTTCTATTTTGTTGGGTGCATGAGATTGAAGCTAATTAGAGTGTTGACATTGCTTTGTTATCTATTTTGGGTGTTTAATTTTAATTTTATTTGGTTTCTAATTAGAGTGTTGGAATTGCTTTGTCATCTATTTTCGGTGTTTTAATTTTAATGTTATTGGATTGACTTGTTCTACCTCTCTTTATCTCATAGAACTATGGTCCAATCTAGATTCTCCAAATCAAAAAGTTTTATGTTGAAAATATTGGCATATGATGCAGTGCCAAAGAACTAGACATTATGCACCTATCGTTAATGCTAATATCATATCCCCATCTTCTCAACACATAACATTTTAATTGACAAAATGAAATATTTGATCAATTAAGAGGATGCCAATGAAAAACAAGATAATATCATGGCCATTGAACAACCTTCATGCTTCTTGGTAACATATTTTCCATGCTTCTATTGTTATATGTGCATTTATGTTTCTTTTTTCATTATGTATAATTCACATTGTTTCTCTATTTTCTTGGAACATGTGTTTTATTAAATTCCTAAGGTGAGAAATAATACACTTAATTGAAGGTTCCTCTACTTTCTCTTTTCAAGTAGTAGTTTCTTTTTGAGATACATTTTTTAAATTTCTATTTTGTTGGGTGCATGAGATTGAAATTAATTAAAGTGTTTGCATTGTTGTGCCATATATTTTCTATTTGTTTAATTTTAATATTATTGGGTTTCTAATTAGAGCGATAACATTGCGTTGTCATCTATTTTTGGTGTTTTAATTTTAATGTTATTGGGTTGACTTGTTCTACCTTGATTTATCTTGTAGAATAATCTTGATGCTTCTTGGTAACATATTTTCCTTGCTTATGTTGTTATATGTTCATTTATGTTTCCTTTTGCATTATGTGTAATCCACGTTTCTTCCCTATTTGCTTGGAACATGGGCCTTATTAGCTTCCCAAGATGAGGCAAAATACACTTAATTGAAGGTTCTTGTACTTGCACTTTTCAAGTAGTAGTTTCTTTTTGACATGCGGATTTTTCATTTCTATTTTGTAGGGTGCATGAGATTGAAGCAAATTAGAGCATTGGCATTGCTTTCTAATTTATTTTTGGTTTTTTTAATTTTAATGTTATTTGGTTGCTAATTAGAGTGTTGGCATTGCTTTGTCATCTATTTTTGGTGTTTTAATTTTAATGTTATTGGGTTTCTAATTAGAGTGTTTCCATTGCTTTGTCATATATTTTGGGTGTTTTAATGTTCATGTTATTGGGTTGACTTGTTCTACCTTGATTTGGGTCGTAGAGTTCAATCTTGATGCTTGTTGGTAACATAATTTCCTTGCCTTTGTTGTTATATATTCATTTATGTTTACTTCTTCATTATGTTTAATACACTTTGTCTCCTTATTTTCTTGGAACATGGGTGTTATTAGACTCCTCAGATGATGCATAATACACTTAAATTCAATGTTCTTGTACTTTCTCTTTTCAAGTAGTAGTTTCTTTTTGTGATACATCTTTTCATTTCTATTTTGTTGGGTGCATGAGATTGAAGCTAATTAGAGTGTTGGCATTAATTTGTCATCTATTTTTTTGTTTTAATTTTAATGTTATTGGGTTGCTAACTTGAGTGTTGGCATTGATTTGTCATCCATTTTTGGTGTTTTAATTTTTAATGTTAATTGAGTTGACTTGTTCTAGCTTGATTTATCTTGTAAAACAACCTTGATGCTTCTTGGTAACATACTTTCCTTGCTCCTGTTGTTAAATTTTCATTTATGTTTTATTTTTCATTGTGTATTTCACTTCAAGCTTCCATATTTGCTTGGAACATGGGTCTTATCATCTTCCTAATATGATGCATAATACACTTAATTGAAGGTTCTTGTACTTGCTCCTTTCAAGTAGTATTCTTTTTTAGGTGTATCTTTTTCATTTCCATTTTGTTCGGTGAATGATATTGAATCTAATTAGAGTGTTGGCATTTCTTTTTCATTTATTTTTGGTGTTTCAATTTTAGTGTGATTGGGTTGACTTGTTCTACCTTAATTTGTCTCGTAGAACAAGCCTGATGTTTCTTGGTAACATACATTCCTTGTCTTTTTTGTTATATGTTCGTTTATGTTTCCTTTTTGATTATATGTAATTCACTTTGGTTCCATATTTTCTTGGAACAAGGGTGTATTAAATTCCTAAGATGAGGTAGAAGACACTCAATTGAAGGTTCTTGTACATTATTTTTTCAATTAGTAGTTTCTTTTTGAGATGTACATCTTTTTCATTTCTAGTTTGTTGTGTGGATGAAATTGAAGATAATTAGAGTGTTGGAATTTCTTTGTCATCTATTTTTGGTGTTTTAATTTTAATGTTAGTGTTTGAGTTTTATGAAGGTATCATAGATATTAAATTTACTAGAACAAAATTGGGTCTATCATTTTTCAATTTTTTTCCTCTTTCTTATCTATATTTTGAAAGAAGCGTATATAAATAGACCCATTTATGCAATATAAATAAACATGTATTATAGTCTTAGTAAGAAAATTTTATAACAAGGAAATATAAGTGTTAAATTTACTGGAATAAAATTTGTCTATCATTTTTCATTTTGTTTTCTTCTTTAAATATAGAATTTAAAGAAGCATATAAATAGACCATGTATGGAATATAAATAACCATGTATTATAGCTTTAATAAACAAATTTTATAAGAAGGCATGAATAAGTGTTAAATTTTTAAGAATGAAAATAAAAATAAATTGAGAAATACTTTCAAACTAGGCATGAATAAGTGTTAAATTTCCAAGAATGAAAATAAAAATAAATTAAGAAACACTTTCAAATTTGGATGATTTCAAGCTAATTTGAATTAGAAAGATTTGTGTTTGAGGAATGAACATAAAAATAAATTAGTAAATGCTTTAAACCTTGAGTTGAGTTGAAGCTGAGTTGAATGAATTAGAGATTTATAGCTGAGTTGAATTAGAGATCTCTAGTTATTTTCTTCTTGCAATTGTCCAACCATCCAACCAAGTAGAAACGACCTTTTTTGCTACCTAGCCTTTCGACATATTTATCTAAACAACAATCTTTCGCACAACCTAACAATACCTATATAAATATATTAAATTAATTTTATTGAATTTGTTTTTTTATAGGGATCATAAAATCCATTAACCATGGTTGAAAAATGGACATTACGCATAGAAGTTTCTTGTTATCCCAATCAAGGGCAAGCAGTGATTACTTATGTGCTATGCAGTATTGTGACAAACAAATTCCTCTAAAGGAAAAAGAGTGTACCTAGAATAACAACAAACAATGAAGCATATTATATTGCATTGATAGAAGGCTTAGGAAACGCTAGGGAGTATGGATCCAATGGAATTGTAGTCTTCACCAATTTTGAAATTTTGTGAAACCAAATGAAAAGTGCGTACCAAGTTAAAAATGAGAGGTTTAATCAACTGCATGGAGAAGAAAAAAATATTGTGAGTCAGTTTAAATCATTGAGCATAAGACATTGTGCAAATGTTAATAGGATGTCTAGTAATTTATTGTATGGGGAAATGCCAATTCAAGATTTGTGTCTGAAAGATGAATTACTATTAAGAAGTTCTCTATCAATATTTATTGATGGACATTGTAAGATATCTCTGATATGTGTGTGTGTGTGTTTTAGTTATCATTGTGTCATTTTTAATGACTATGCATTTTTTTTTCAATTCTATACCAAGTCTGCCCCGACTATGTAAGCATAACTTTATGAATTTGACATGTTTTAGAAAATTTGTATTTAGATTTCAAAATGTGCATGCTTCAACATTTATGTTTTTGATGTTGAGTATATTTTAAATGAAGAGTTTCATATTGATACATTAATTTTCTGAATTCTTTCATTGTTTTTAAATAGCAATTTTAATATCTTAAAATGCATGATGTAATTTCAAGGTTTAAATCAATTTAATGCATGAGGTGACTTCAAGGGTTATCCCAATTTTCTAAATTCTCAATCTTTTTAAACAGAAATTTCAATATTTTTAAATGTGTGTTGTAACTTCAAGGGTTACAACAATTTTCTGAATTCTTGATCATTTTAAATAGTATTTTTAAAAGAATTGGAAATCCATGAGGTGAATTTTTAAATATCATGCATGTATATATCTATAGATATCCATATCGTGGATTATCATTTGCCACATGATTCCTCGAGGCAAACATCAATAGAGTCTCATGCATCAACTAGAGCGGGAAGTCGAGTTCATGGATCAAAGAGACTATCAAATGAATCTGGGGAGGTCCATCATTGACATCATGGTAATTATATATATACTATATATATATATATATATATATATATATAATATATATATAATATATATATATAATATATATATAATATACTAATGAGAATAAGTATATTAATACGTATGTACACATAAATATTGAAATTTATTTTCTATTTTTTTTATATGCTTCACTCACAATGTGAGAGCGTGACCGTGGTCAACATTTATCTGGTGGTAAACTTCATTTAGGTAAATTACACATGTCTATATTTTATATATGTATGAATACATTTGTTCACATGTTTTTATATTTATGTAATTTTATATATTGATCGAGAGGGTGAAAATGTTGGTCCAAGTAGACGTAAGCGAAGCCGGAAGGTTCAAGAAGAAGGCTAGACACCAACTAATTTGTATCCATCTGATGTTCCTAATGAGCTTCCTTGGGAGACAAAATTCAAACAATTCACATTACAAAAGTGCAAAACTCATTATTCTAAATTGAGGAAAGATCTTGGGAGTTTGCAGCTTCGTGCAAAGAGTAGAGAAAGCTTAAAAATAGTTACACACTCTCTAAGCTCATTTCTTGATGTTTACGAGAATATTGGGCCAACCATGGATTTATTTATAAATATGATGAAGAATAGAAAGGAGGAAGGGATGGGTTCCAATAAATGGGTGGAGGTTAATAAAAGGGTTACAAAAGAAGATGAAAAATCTATGTTTAATTTCAAAGAAAGGCCAAAAAGAAAGATGCTCAAGGTGAAATATTTCAAGCACCCTAATATAGCTTGCCATTTGTATGATATGTTCCTTTCAGCGTATGGAAAGCTACCATGGAATGATGAGATTCCAGTGTATTTAAAAAAAATATTTTATGTAGAATTTTGTTTGGGTATGAAATATGATTATAATGACCTTCCTTCCAAATGTTACGGTACTGGGAAAGGTCGGTTATATAATCATAAGGTCACATTATGTGAGACTAAATTTCCTCCCCCTCAGCCACCTTTGGTACGCCAATCTCCTTGTCTGGTAACTTTGCGATGAGAGATGAATGCCACTTCTCAAATTAATTGATAAGGAAGGGATGACATTATAGAAAACATACAGAGTGAATTAACTGGAAATGATATCAATATAAATCGACAAAGAGAACAAGCTAATGCACATGCTAATCTTGTATATAAAACAGATGAGGAGATATATAATATGAATATTGAGGAGCTTAAAGTGTATGAAAAGGCTTGTTGTAATGGTTGGCAAGACCTAAGTGTTCATGAAGAAGAGGGTCTGGGATCGATATGTGTCGATGGTCAAGGTTGATATTTTAATGTAATTTGTACTGTATACAGGTTAATGTCAATTCACATACAGGTTGTTATTTTTTTCACATATAATCTGACAGAAATGTATCATATGTTCACCATTTGCAGTTAACTCGTTTGTTGAACGAAAAATTGTGATAATGTCATGGTCCTAGGTTCAAGTTCCAATGAAGATATTTTGAGAGATGTTAGTTTTTTTTAAATTTTCATGTCGATACGGTTATTATTTTACTTTTATTATATCACTATATTGTGACCTGAAATATTTTTAAAAGAAATAATTATGTATATATAATTAAATGTTAACAAATTTTGATTCTGATTGATGTTTTGGACATAGCGCCACCCTCTTCCTCCCTATTAGGAGATATGCCACAAGTATTGAATATTTCACTTATGTTTTGTTATAAATTGAAATGCAAATTTCATTAAAAAGTGATTTATAGATTTATCTTATAATTTTACAGATTTGGAATTTTAGGTTTGGGGAAATTATTTCCATTGTCCACAAACTTTATTTATGGATTTGACAATGGGGATATGATCATCTAAACAATTTTAAAAAGTCATGTAATGATTTTTTTTTTTTAATATTGTGAGTTTATACATTTTCATACATGCAATTTAAAATTTCTAATATATACATGTACATATATTGTATAGGGCATCCGAGAGGGCACAATGCAAGATGAACACCAAAAGGGAACAATGGAGGGAGAACACCACAAGGTATTGCATGGAATTTGATTTTTTTTATAATTATGTTTTGATGATCTTACATTCTCATTGAATTTTAAAACATTAAAGTTTAATTTTAAAGTACATAATCTTATGTATATATGCAATTACAAATGTTGTGCAGGGAACTCGTGATTTAGAGGAGAGTGCGAGGAGGTTGATAGATTGTATATTTGAGCGATATTGTCTAAATTGATGCAACATTTTATTTGACAATTTTTTAATGTTATATTTAATTTTATCATGATATACATTTTGGTTATATTTAAAGTAAAACTCTTTATTATGAATTAATGTATCTTATTATTTGATAACTTTTTATTACATAATTTAAAATTTTGGACATATTTTGAATGTTGAACTCTTTATTATGTTTTAATACATGCTAATTTTGGAGTTTATATACATTTTGCATGGTACAATTTGCATGATGTATGGTTTGATGCTTAAAATTTGGTTTTACATATTTAAGTTCATGAATATGTAGTGCAATGAAAGTAAATTTGCTTTTAATTGGTACATTTTCCATTCAATCATTCCTATAACTATAATGTCAGTAGATGATTCTTAGGTTTTGTTTAAAGTTGTTTTGTCTTGACTTATTTAAAATGAATCTATTAAAATTCCAAATTACAAAAGGTGGTCTACATTTTGTATTTGAATGAATCATGTATAATTCGATGTACATGTTGAAAACAATGATAACTTAAAATTGCATTATAAAATATGGTACATTTACATTTTTCATTCATGTATAAAAAGGCTACTATGGATGTGGGTTGGCTGTTAAATTTTAATATAAATTTGTTTGAATGCACATTTAAATAAGTTAGATAAAATTGCATTATAAAACATGGCCCACAATTTGCATGATGCATACATGGCTTGATGCTTTTAAATGTTTTACATATCTGAGTTTACTTGGTACATTTTGCTTTTAATCATTCCTATAATGTTAGTATATTATTCTTACGTTCTGTTTAAAGTTGTTTTGTCTTGACTTATTTAAAATGAATCTATTAAAATTGAAAATTACAAAATGTAGTTTGCATTTTGCATTTGAATGAATCAAGTATATTTCGATGTAGGTGTCTAAAACAATGACAAATTAAAATTGTATCAAATATGGTATATGAACATTTTGCATTGATGTATAGAAAGGCTACCATGGATGTCGGTTGATAGTTAACTTTTAATATAAATTTGTTTGAATGCACATTTACATAAGTTAGATAAAATTGCATTATAAAACATGGCCCACAATGTGCATGATGCATATGCATGGGTTGATGCTTTTAAATGTTTTACATATTTTCATTTAGTTGGTACATTTTGTATTTAATCATTCCTATAATGTTATTAGATGATTCCTAGGTTATTTTTAAAGTTGTTTTGTCTTTACTTGATTTAAAATGAATCTATTAAAATTGTAAATTACAAAATATGGTCTCCATTTTTCCTCTGAATGAATCAAGTATAATTTGATGTATATGTCTAAAACAATGATAACTTACATTTTCGTTATAAAATATCGTACATGAACATTTTGCAGTCATGTATAGAAACGCTACTATGGATGTCAGTTGATAGTTAAATTTTAATATAAAGTTGTTTGAATGCACATTTACATAAGTTAGATAAAATTGAATTATAAAACATGGCCTACAGTTTTTATGATGCATGCATGTTTTGATGTTTTTAAATGTTTTACATATTTTCATTTAGTTGGTACATTTTTCATTCAATCCTTCCTATAATGTTAGTAGATGATTCTTATGTTTTGTTTAAATTTGTTTTGCCTTGACTTATTTCAAATGAATCTATTAAAATTCTAAATTACAAAATGTGGTCTACATTTTGTATTTGAATGAATCAAATATAATATAATGTAGATGTCTAAAACAATGATAACTTAAAATTGCATTATAAAATATGGTACATGTAGATTCTGCATTCATGTATAGAAAGGCTACTATGGATGTCAGTTGATAGTTAACTTTTAATATAAAGTTGTTTGAATGCACATTTACATAAGTTAGATAAAATTTCATTATAAAACATGCCGTGTAATTTGCATGATGCATGGATGGCTTGATGCTTTTAAATGTTTTACATATTTGCATTTAGTTTGTACATTTTTCATTTAATCATTACTATAATGTTATTAGATTATTCTTACATTTTGTTTAAATTTGTTTTGTGTTGACTTATTTAAAATGAATCTATTAAAATTGCAAATTACAAAATGTGGTGTGCATTTTGTATTTGAATGAATAAAGTATAATTCGATGTAGATGTATAAAACAATGATAACTTAAAATTTCATTATAAAATATGACACATGTACATTTTAAATTCAGGTATAGAAAGGCTACTATGGATGTCAATTGATAGTTAAATTGTAATATAAATATGTTTGCATGCACATTTATATAAGTTAGAAAAAATTGCATTATAAAACATGGCCCACAGTTTGCATGATGCATTCATGGGTTAATTTTTTTAAATGTTTTACATATTTGCATTTACTTAGTACATTATGAATTTAATCATTCCTATACTGTTAATAGATCATTCTTAGGTTTTTCTTAAATTTGTTTTGTCTTGAATTATTTAAAATGAATCTATTAAAATTGCAAATTACAAAATATGGTCTGCATTTTTCCTCTGAATGCATCAAGTATAGTTCGATGTAAATTTCTAAAACAATGATAACTTAAAATTGCATTATAAAATATGGTACATGTATATCTTTCGTTCATGTATGGAAAGTCTACTATGGATGTCGGTTAATACTTAACTTTTAATATAATTTGTTTGAATGAACATTTACATAAGTTAGATAAAATTGCATTATAAAACAGGGCCACAATTTGCATGATGCATGCATGGTTTGATGTTTTTAAATGTTTTACATATTTGCATTTAGATGGTACATTTTGCATTCAATCATTCTCATAATGTTATTAGATGATTACATTTTTTAATTTGTTCTCTCTTGACTTATTTAAAATGAATGAATTAAGTATAATTCGATGCAGATGTCTAAAACAATGATAACTTAAAATTGCATTATAAAATATCGTACATGCCCATTTTGCATTCTTGTATAGAAAGAATTCTATGGATGTCGATTGATAGTTAAATTTTAATATAAAGTTGTTTGGATGCACATTTACATAAGTTAGATAAAATTGCATTATAAAACATGGCCCACAATTTGCATGATGCTTGCATGGCTTGATGATTTTAAATGCTTTACATAACCGCATTTAGTTGGTACATTTTACATTCAATCATTCCTATAATTTTAGTAGATTATTCTTAGGTTTTGTTTAAATATTTTTTGTCTTGACTTATTTAGAATAAATCTATTAAAATTTCAAATTACAAAATATAAAGTTATTTGAATGCACATTTACATAAGTTAGATAATTTTCATTATAAAAAATGGCCCACAATTTGCATGGTGCATGCATGGCTTGATGCTTTCAAATGTTTTACATATTTGGATTTCGTTGGTACATTTTGCATTCAATAATTCCTATAATGTTCGTAGATGATTCTTAGGTTTTGTTTAACCTTGTTTTGTCTTGACTTATCCGAATCTATTAAAATTGCAAATTACAAAATGTGGTCTGCATTTTTCATTTGAACGAATAAAGTATAATTCGATGTAGATGTATAAAATAATGATAACAATTTGCATGATGCATGTGCATGGTTTGATTCTTTTAAATATTTTACATATAATTTAAGTTCATGAATACGTACAAATGAAAGTAAAATTGCATTTAGTTGGTACATTTTGTATTCAATCATTCCTATAATGTTAGTAAATGATTCTTACTAAATGACTCATTTCCATAGGACATGCACTCTAGAAGAGAAACTCGGTAAGTAGTCATGATATATGTGTAGAGATTCAGAATAGATGTGAGGACTCAACTTGCTATGTAGCCCTCCTTCTTGTGCCAAAAGTTGACGGTGTTGGACCCTCCAACATGTAAGCGGATCTCCCTAGTAAGAAGTCCCAATTAGACCTTAGACCATTTGGTGTAGGAGCTCCATTAGTGGGTCATAAAGGAATTCCTTGACTATGATGTCTTATAGAGGTAAGTAAGATAACTATACTGGTAGCAAGGTTATGACTATTGTAGTGAGTAAGGGAAGATGCATGAGAGGTTCTAACACTGGTGGGTTGAGATGAGGGCGAAGGTGATTTCAAAGTTGAAAGGGATCATTCCCAACTCAGCTAGGAACACACAACACACAGGACATACACAGCTTCCAGCAGAGCAGTCCACTCGGATGTGGTAGTCACAACATACAAGGTAAGATAACATGCACAACACTCGTAGATCAATCTGAACGAGTGGAAAGGTTGTTACAACAAGGTTCATGTGAAAGGTCAGTTTGATGTATGGTAGTGCAGTCTACATGGATGGGACAAAATTAACAGCATATACAACACATTTTCATTAATAGATTAAGCATTACAACTAATGAATCGGTTTAGATGTAGAACACACGTTAAAGCAACATGCATTACAAGTGTTAAAGATCAGTCTTACAACATATAAAATATGTGTGAAAACGTGTTGGCTCTTATTATATAAAGAAGTGTAAGTTCCAATCATACAATACATCCATGTAAACCCGCTAGCCCCAACAGTGGAACATTAAAGCAATATCCACCTGCTCCTTGAAAGAGATGAACTAGCTCTGTGTAGTGGAGAAGCCAAGGCATGTTACAATACTATCCAAGCAATTTCCAAGATAGTTTTATGAGAAGCTTGGCTGACCAAAAGCCTATATAATGAGTTATGAGGGATTATTTATAGCAAATGGTGGGGTGACCCTTGACATTCCCCTTTGTGACAGTTCAACTACCCTCATCACTCTTCACCTACTCTATGACTGTTACATCCAACTATTGACACTGGACTTACACTTTCCATGACACAACATTACATTGCACATGTACTCATGTGAGACAACATGGCTTGAGAAAGCCTTGCAAGACATCATTGGCACTCGGTCCGTTGTGATGAGACCAACTCTTTGACATGCTTGTGATGGTGAAGGTGGTGCGCTGATGCCAAGCTTGGTTGTCTGTGATGGTGTGCATGCATCTCATGGTGACATCTTAATAAAGCGAACTCTTCCCTCCGTTGCAACCGGTGCATTGGTTTGGCCCCCTTTCATCCAACTCATCTACTAACATGCACATTGTCTTCATGGGTTTGGCTGAACCGACAATATGTTGATGCATAGTGTCTATGTTGATCTTCAAGTGTGTGCTAGTGGTCATGTGCATCAACTTGCTGAAGTACCTGTTCAGCTCCAGTTGGACTTGCTTCTTGTCTTTGCCTTGGTGAGTGTGTTGAATGGGTTGGATTTCATGCGTGTGCACAATGACATGCATGCTGCTGAATCCCTTACATGCGATCAACAACATTGGTCACCATGTCTGCTCCGTGTCAGCTGCTAGGATGGATCTTTAACTTGTATGGGTGCAATTTCATCTGTGAGTGAATGTTGCACCCACTGTTTTTCTTGTTCCTACTACAGCTCATTCCTGTGTCTCTGCAACTTCATGTTCATCCTAAGTTGCTACTTTAGCACATGCAACTCCTTCTCTATTCCATTTTTTTATCTTTGCACGATCTTCATGTCGAGTCATCACCTCATAGCTTGAATCTCCAAAGTTGCTTTCATTATCAGTGGATCTGCTTGATCTTGCAACTTTGTTCCATCTCTCTGTGGTCAACAACCTTCCTCTTTCATTCATTACATCCACTACATTCATTTCGTTCGTTGCATTTGCTACTTTTGGTATGTTTCCTTCAACTCTTGTTCATGATGCTGCCTATTTTGATATCTTGATATTATTGTCTACAAATAAATTTACATCCTCATGAGTAGGCAAGTTCATAGGCATTTGATCGGCTGCATATCTAGGTGTGCTCTGAATGATGTATTCAGCTTCGTTCTCTTGGAAAGCATTATACCTGCACTGCTAAGAAGAAGATGAACACCTACAATACCGAGAGAGATGGAAACACTCATGGAAAGAAATTCGTCAATCAAAAACCAAAATGAACTTGAGAACTAACTTGCAACATAACTATGTGACTGATCATGATGGTTGCGCAATTTTGGTTGGGAGGTCGGGAGAGCGACTGCCAAGACTGCACAAGGTACTGACTAGGCTAATGGGAGACTAACTAAGTACTAGAATTGCACAATGCACAGTCCATTCTAGCTATTAACTACTAGAATTGCACAAAGAGCAATCTCAGCTGGCAATGGTTGTAGGCTTAGTGACTGCATTGCACAAATTTCTTGGCCAGCAGTTACTATCCCTCAGGATTTCCCAAAGCAGGCCTGGGGAAAAACTGTTGGCTATAAATGTGCATTTTTGGAGAGGAAGGCAAAGCCTTCCCTCTCAGGATTGTGAGATGATGTCTTGGTGAGGCTCTTGGTGTGGCAAAGTCTAGGCTGAGGTTGGAAAGACTCATCAACGAGCAACTGAAAGTGAATGTGAGTGTAATTGCATGTTGATATTGAGTGTAAGCATAAGTGAATGCTCATGCATGAAGATAGTGAATGAAATAATTAGAAAATGGAACAATATGCATGTGGGTGAGATGAGTCTCCGAATCGACAACTGTTCGTGAAAAATAGTTTCATGCATGCGATAGCAGTGAGATGTTGATGAAAATTTGAACAATTCTAGGAAAAGTTAATATACATGTAACCGTTAGTAGGAATTCACTGAAATCAATAAAATGGTACTCATACAAGTGAAAACAAAAAAAGTGACAGAAATGCAACACAAGGCATGGGAAGCAGGCTTACCACAAGACAATTAAGTGGAATGTGCTGACTGCACCTAGATGTGACGTGGGATGTCAAAGCTACAAGGTTTAAGTGAGGACTGATCTCTCGAGCATCCACTTGATGAGTTTCGATAACATCGAGGTTGTGACGTGCATGCCAAAAATCTAGGGAAAGCGACACTTGGTAGGAGGTTTCTGAAATGATCCTTGCATGTAATCTCCAACTACTAAACTTAGATCCTTGAAACAATGGATGCATTTACATGATGCCTTGGGAGAACTAGTCCCTAAATTCAAGTATGTTTTCCTCGGTCCTGAAGGGAACAGATTAAATTAACTGCACACCCAAGAGATTACTCGAATGCTTGAAGGAAATGCGCATTTCTGGCTGAGAGCTGGGCTGACTGCCGAGGATATTTATGCAATTTCTAGGCAAAGCAGGTTAGTGCTACCCAAATTTAAGTAAATTCTAGGCTGAGCAGCCCTGCAGGGGAAAATTGTGCAATTCCTGCTGGGAGTGTTGACTCACAGAATTACGCAATCTTGGAGCCCAGCAGGCTGCCAGACAAGATTGCACAATTTTTGGAGGGAAGGTTGTTTCACTCTAGAAATGTGCAATTTTCTTGGGGAAGCTTCTTAGCCTATAGCTAGACCAAGTTCGGGTGAATAGCTTGTGAGGGGAATAGATAAAGTTGTGATCAACATGCTTCCTTTGTGCAAGCAGAACACTGAAGCTTGTGAACTTGACGAAGCAAGGCAAGCTATTGTGAAGGTTAGAAGGGAGGCTCCAAAATAAAGCTAAGGTAAAATTTTGGACGGTGGTTGTAGCCACTACAACACAGAGAAGTAACAGTGCTTGGCTCAACCAAACACAATCACAAATTAATAGAGTAGTAACAATGCAATATACATCACAAATTAATAGAGCAGTAAATCCCAAATATAGGTCTAAATAACAAGAAGTATACATATAAATTTGTAACTCAATACAGGACCCAATGAGTATCATTTTAACATCATCACATTCTTAAGAATATACAACTTAAGTGTGCACAAAAGGAAATGTTGACAATGTACTTGAACTCCATTAGAGGAAATTTCATCATAAAGGTGGCCTCATAAGGAAAAATAATAAAATAAGAGTGATGAATTTTGGATGGAAAAGAAGTAAACTGCTTTTATTAGTTTTAGTTTTGGTTTATCTCCTTATAGGTTTACTCAAATTTTGAATTGTAGACACTCGTTGGATGTGGAATCAAATTTTCTAGCCAACGAGTACCCATCATGCATACTTTTGGGAATACCCAAATTGATAAAAATTGAAGATACATATAAAAAGCGTGTTGAACACGCTTTTTAATGTATCTTTAAATTTTATCAATGTGGGTCTTCTCAAAATTATGCATGATGGGTACTTGTTGGCTGTGAAAGTTGATTTTGCATCCGAGTGTCTACACTTGAAATTTGAGTAAACCTATAAGGAGATAAGTTTAAAATACAATTAAAACAAGTAGTTTTCCTTTTCTTCCCTCCAAAATATTTACATCTACCTCTTTTTCAATTTAAGGGATTTTGATTGGTTTACATATTATGATATGGAAATTACGTGAAAATTTCACGGACACCTTTAGGCTAAAATTTCCTCTAATGTAATTTCTCAAACATGAATCCAATTAGAAGAAATTGTTGGTGGTTCAATTATAAAAATTCTAATGGAATTCCATCTTCAATGATTTGTTTTTTGGCTCACTAAGATGTCCTTTTACAAGCAATCTCAATCCCTACATTAGTTGTAAACCTGAGGTAAGTCTTTTCATCTCAAGAGTGTCAGTGCAGTATATGCAGTGAATTTAGAGGTTATCTAATGATGAATCATCACTAATGACTAATCCTTCAATTCAATCAACACAATTATGGAAAGAACTAACTACGGAAGAAATACTCTTAACACACTCTGCAATTCTATGTAACTTGTTCCGAAATCAATTGAAACTGAGTGCAAATAAGAATCAGACTTGGGATTGTTCAAATGGGCTTAAGGCTAATTCACTAAATCAAGGAGAGAAACCATAACTATTGAACAACATTGTTAATCTATAGCAATCCAAATTAACTAGCAATCTCAATTGAAAAGCAAACAGTAATTGAACAAGAAACAACAATTGAACTGTAATCAGTAATTGAACGACAAACATCAATTGAACAACAAACAATAATTGAACTGCAAAAATGCATACAACAATAAAGGATTTCTAAATAGCAAATGATCTATATTGCAATCCATGGAAATTAGCTACAGTTATCTCTAGGATCTATGAAAACATCATTTGAAATGAACAAAAATCTACTATTAACTCTCATTCATTGATTCCAATCAAAGCATTACTTAAGTATGTCACACGGCTTTACTCTGAATCTAATTGAACAACAGTATGAATCAATATCACAAATCTTTACGATAAACAAAATAACCAATGACTAAACATTACTCAAATAACAAAGACTAAATAGAAAGACTATAACACAAGGAAGTAGTAGAACTTCTCGTGACCGGGCCCAAAGTCACCAAAAGCGTCTAGTCAATAAGAACTCAGAATATGGATATGTATCAAAAGAAACCTTCTTTCATTAATGCAAGGAACAACTTATAGAGTCACTAAGATAACATCGTATATGTTTTCAAAAAGAATAATTACAGATTATCAAAGTCTGAACTATCTCTAATTTCCTTTCGGCCCTATATAAAACATAAAAGAGTAACTAGATAAAAGTGAATCCTCGAGATCAGGCGATCCCAAGGATTTCGCAATACATAATCTGATCATGTGATAAAATAGCATTGTTAAGGCTGATCTCCTACTGCCCTGTCTGCTAAAGATTATGTAGTTTTCCCTTTTATGGCCTCATGATGTTATATCAATTGAATGAATTTTGCTCAGTCCGCATCTTCTGTACACAAAGATAGCAAAAAAAGCCAACATTTTCCTTATTTTAATCTATAAACAGATCTAGGAACCTTTGACACACTTATTGCAGAATTCTCCGAGTAAGTCTTCTTTTCATGTCTTTTGCTAATTTTCTATCGATTTTTTTTATTTTGTTTTGTATAAGTGATGTTTTCTTGGTTTCATTGAATGCTTTCAATTGTCTTAATGCATGTTAGTTCATAGAATCATTATTTCAATTTTTCCATTCAATCTCCTTGCTATCGCATGCGTGACACTGTTTTTCAGTAACAGTCACCGTTGCAGTGACTCACTTCACACACATCATTGTCTTCCTTTTTTACTGAATCCTGCACTTACTGATCACATGAATGTTAATTCACTCATGTCTACGCCCATTTTCACACATGCATTCAGTCCTTACTATTTTCAGTGTCTCGTCGACGAGTCTGAGCTGCCTTGGCCTGAGCCTTCCCTTGCCCATCTTGGAATTGCATTTATGGGATGGAAGGTCTTACCTTTCTCCTATAAATTACATAGATCCTACCTCACACTGACCTCCCAAGATGTGCTTTTCATAATTTTGAGAGGCAGTGCCATAGTTGGCCGCAGAGTTGCACAATGCAATTTTCTCGAGTTGTAGTCACGCTGAATGAAATTCCACATTGCACAATTCTGGTCCTCAGTAGGACAAACTAGACTGTGCTCTGCATAGTTTCAGCAGAGTCATCTCATTGGTAGTCTAGACTATGCTTTGTGTAGTATTCATAGTTAGTCTGCTAGCCTCCTAGTGAAAATTGCACAAATCTTCTAGTCAATCACCCAAGTGTGTTGCATGTTAGTCCTCAAGTTGCTTTTGGTTTTCAACTGACATTTTTCTTACCATGAGTGTTTCTCTATCTCCAAGTATTACAGGTGTTCATTATTCTCTCAGTAGTACAGGTACAATGTCTTCCAAGAGAGAAGGGTCGAAGGAAACCATTGAGAGCAGAACTGGAGATGTAGTCAAGTAAGTGTCTATGAGCTTGCACATCTATGAAGACACTATGTTGTTCATAGACAAGGAGATAAAGATCAAATGGTAGGACATCAATGAAATTTTTTCAGGAACCTTCGAGGAGAATCTCGAGGACCTTAGAGTCTATGTCAACATACACATGTCTAGCCTATACCAAGTTGCATGCAAGTATCTGGTATTTCCATGCACGGACATGATTCACTAGATTGTCTTGCATACTAACCCAAAGATAATGGTGTTGAGAAATGTTATTTGAATGGAAATTTATACCTTCACGGAAGAGAAATTTCAAGAGATCTATCACTTGTTGTAGCTGGTGATCATAATGGATGCACTCTTCACCAATCTCAGTAGCAGTGAAAACTCAAGAGAAATCTTAAAGAGATGGGTGAGAGAACCATCTAAGTTCAGGACAACACCCAACTAGGTATACAAGACAAACATACTATGGAAGGCTTATTAGTTCTTGGTCACCTTCACATGCCTCTTATATGACCAAGAGAGTAGAGAGACCTTCCCGCAAATTTAGGTGATTGTGTTGGATCAATTGGCAAACGAAGAAGGACCTTTCAATTGGTCCAACATGTTGTCTCTCCAGTTGAAGGGGCAAGTGAAAGATGCTTGGAATCTGCCCAAGGGTCATCAAGCAAATCTCTTAATGTCCGCCTACATTCTTGAATCAATCTATGCTCGTCAGCAATTCCGTGGCATGGGTTGGGCATGGACACATTCAAAAACCTTTGCGCACACCTATTCCATATTGTTCTCTGAGTACAACTTCTGTGAAGTTATACTACAGCCATCAGACCACTTCATCGCCCCGATGTACAAGATGATCTTTGAATAGGATCTGCCTTGCATGTCACAAGTGTTATAGCTCCAAATCTCACTCTTGATGTTTGTGATGTTGCACTCATGGCCTAGGACAACCCCTCCTTCCGGACCTAGTCCAAATACTTAAAAAACAATGTTTTACTCCCTATACACAACATTTCCCTGAGCTAAATGCATGTGTACATGGGTATGTGTATACCCAACCCATGTATATGTCTTAAAACACTTAAAAAAAATTAAATCTCCTTAATTTTAGGCAGAGATCATAGGTTTTACTTGTTTATTACCTATTAGTGCCCATGGCCCAACAGTTCCCAATGAATTCCCAACTAAAAAACTACTTTGGGAGAAGTATAAAAAGGCTTCAATGGGAAGGCCGAAAGGAGGATAGAATAGAGAGAAAAATCACTCCGCTGAGATTATCCCTGATCAGGTCTAAAGATCCTTGTGCTTCCAACACTTCCCCCATTATAGGAAACCTTTGTTTCCTTGAGTTATTATGTATTTCCATTAGTTGAGATATCCTTGAGTGAGTCATGGAAGGAGTTTGTTTAAGGCTTCAGATTGGATGAATCCAAAGGATGGTTTAGCTTGGAGCCTATGAAAGGAAGACTCAGGTGAAATCATTCCTTACTGTATTTTAGTTATCTACAATAAAAGAAACACTTGTCTTGTTCTTGATATTAATCTTCTTCATGCTTATGATATCAATGTTATGATTTACATATGAATGGTTGTTTCAATTGTATAACTAACTACCTTTCAATATGCTATGAAGTTGATTTCCTTATGATGCATGGTCCATATACTACTATGCTTCCTTGAACTGATTTCTTTGCAAGTTGAAGGATCGAAAGGAACTCCAAGAGGGTTTGGGCCATGGTTGAATCTACCCAAGAGCGACTTGCTACCAATGAAGTTTTTCAAGTTTTATTCCCTTTTTCCCCAGTCATTGCTAACCAATACCTCTTAATTTTTGTCAAGCTGGAGGAGGATAACATATTCTTGTTCTAGAATTTTCCCTTTTGGCAAACCTGTTGGTATGTTTTAGTGAGCCTAGCGACCGTGAAACTTCTTGTTGTCTATATGGACAAGTTTGTCACTATTGTTTTAACAAGTTTAACAACAAACATAAATCGGTCCTTTTCATATTTAGAGAGTCTGAAACGAGACGGAAAGGAAACTCCAACAGTCCTTTTTCATGGCATAATCCCTTAAGTCTGAAAAAGTATAAAATAATAAGAAAGGGATGACTTTTTGATAGTTTTAGTCAGCCGAGAAAGTCAAGCACTCAATATTTTTGTGTAATGATCCCTTAGGTCCAAAAAGATTAAAATGTAGAGGAGGGATGACACTTCCCTTTACTTTAACGAGCTAGAAAGGCCAATCGCTCGACAATCTTTTCATATTTTACGAGTCTAAAAAGAGCTTAAAAGAGACTCATTTTTTAGGAACTAGTGATGTATCTGGGTAGCAACTGGTTCCAGGTAAGTTTGGAACTTCTCAAACAGAACAGGGAAATGAGGGTGGCTAACAGAATCGCTTGTCGCACCTATTCCTCAAAAGGGTAAACAATCAAGTGGAAGTGTATGATCAGACAAAAGAGTGGAGGTGACGGTAAGAACACAGCCAAGGCTCAAAAGGTTGATAGCAATGTAATCACAAAGATTGTTTACTAAAGGCAGGTTTATTTTTTAATGAGCTTCAACCTTGTGCCAACATTGCTCATTGGCGGGTTTATTTTTTTAATGAGCTTGAACCCTGTGGTAACACCGCTCAATGATAATGGTCAGAGATGTTCAATTTACCATTAACACTATATTCTTTTGACGATCGTACTACCTATTCAATTACTCCATAAAATTGATTAGAAATGCAAATACATTCTTGAAAAATGAGTTAAAAACCAACATCTTACTTGAATTACGTGAATAGTAACATAAAAGTAGTTTTACCTCTCATTTTTACAATTTGATTCAAATTTGGGAATGTTGGAGCTCCAGAGCTGTTTTCCCCCTCAAATTTCATTAGTTGATTCTAGGAGATCTAGTGGACTATTTTCTACGCCATTTGGTCCAGGTAGGAGCTAACCCTGAGCTCTTCAATTTCATTCCTTTATTTTCTGATTCTGAGCAACTTTTCCTATTATTCTGGGTCCCAGGGGTTTGAACAATTCGTTATCTCCCCATCGTACCTAGTATGCATTGAAAAGTGCGATGCATACTGAGTTGGCTATTGGCCAGTCAGTATGCATCTCACCCTGTACACAACCAGGGTGTGATGGGCGCAGGAGGGAAAGTTTATGCAGTGTTTTCTCATGAAATATTTTCTTGTTTTTGCCCAAATTAGGATCTTAATTCATCTCTTGTTTTCTTTTCAGAGATTCATCAGATCAAGATGGTCATTACACTGCATGAATGCGAGCATGAAGAAGAGGACATGATTGCCTTACACGATTTGGGTACGGTTACTGCATTGCGAAACTGTGGTTTTCTCAAATTCTTTTGCGTATCCAACATGAGGCAAGCAATCAATTTGTTGCAATATCTTCTCGATGCATGGGATCTGACCAACTAGGTGTTCCAGATTAGAGGTAAATCCATCCCTTTGACAGTTGAGGATATCTACTTTTTGGCTGGTTTATGGAGGCATGGTTCCCCCCTCTCACTATCAGGATCTGCCCATGGGGGTGAATGCGTGAGGGATTATATTCGCCAATGTTGTAGAGATGGATCTCAGCTGAGCAAGGATTGCAAGATCAGTATCCGAGATGTCATTGATCGATCCTTGAGGACTATTTTATTCACCTTTTCTAGATTGGCTAGTAGCGTGACTCTTCATTTGGCCAATAGGTCTTATATGTAGTACGCCGTGGAATGCCTCGAACCAAAGGTATTCAACTGGTGTGATGCAGTACTTCCAGTTATAAAAGAATAGCTTTCCAAGGTGAAGAATGGATGATCCAAGAACTTTGGTTAAGCTTCTATTTTGATTGCTTTCACCTTGGAGAGGATTCCACTAATGCAACCACAGTATATTTTACTCAGATTGCCAGCACCGATGGAACCACATATGCAGAGATGGGTTGATCTCATGGCCAGACATGCTGGTCAGTCAAAATTTTCATTCTCTAATGCCTTCTTTGAGTGGTTCGACTGTCAGGAGATGGTTTTTTCAGAGTATCCATACGTTGGGATGGATTTCCAAGGTGACTCGATTTTGGCGTTACCAACTGGCGAGCAGTGGGGTGTTATACGTAAAAAGATCTGACCATATCTCTCTTTATTGGTTTTATATTGTTCTTGTGTTTTTTAAAGGTTATCAAGAATAATTAAACTCGTATATGTGTGCGGATATTGGACCAGTGTGACCAGTAGTGTGCCCGAGGGTAGTAGTTGCCGTTCCAGTAAGAAAGGTTGTAGGGAGGGTTGTACTTCACGTTTTGGACATAGCAAAGACCCTTGTAGTGCTGGAGGATCAGATCGAGGGTCTCACCCTTGGTATTCAAGATGTGAGGACTGACGAGTTACCTCTGAGATTATAGCGCCATACCACTGGTGTGCTGAGCCGATGGTATAGGCTCTTACGTATGATTACACAGGTGGTGACTTGATATCACCAACACCATTAGTCTAGGGTGTTTTTCTGCATTTTTTAGTTTTTGGGTCATATGACCAATTTTGTCCTCGACACAAAACATTTTGTAAAAACTATAAACAGTTATATATTTTTTGTTTTCGGAGTTTTATTTCGGGTAAGTTATGTGATCCTGATGCAAATGTTAATTGAAATGCTTTTTCCTTTATAAATGCTACAAATGTCTACCTAACACATAATTTGCTAATGAATCAATTAATGTGTTTAAGTTTATGGAAATGTGTTGATATTGAATAGAATTAAACCACCTTTCCAAAATCCTGACCCTTAGGAACATACGGTAGATAGCTGGGTTCTGAATAGAATAGATGCCAGTAAGCTATAGAATGACAAGTTGCAAATCTAGCCTAAGAATAAGTCGGTGTATGCCATGTGAAATGGCATCAGAGAGAAGTTCCATCAACGCACTTTACTCAGCGATGTTTTTCATTGATTGAACAATACATATCCCCCTGAAACTCACTAGGAGCAAAAATGGCCCAGGATGCAAAAGATAGGTTCTCGTTGCTTGGAGCAAAAGTGGCCCAGGCTATAGAAGATAGGTTCCACATTCTACGACTAGCTCCGTCGGCATACCCAACAAATCTTTCCAAAAGGTTTGACATCTGCAACAAATGCAAAGTGGATTACCTAACCAAAATGATAACTCTTGACGAAAACAAATACGTAACAAAAGCATACAAAGAGATTACTACACTTAATCAAGCATAGTAACACTTAAGATACAACCCGTTACGGGGTTGCGACAGTGGAATCCTGTCTTAGTCTACTAGCTCATAGGCTCCTTTTTCTAATACTCTTCTAAAAATGTAGGGGCCCATCCACAATGGTTCGAACTTACCTACTCCCAATTTATTGGAGTCCTAATCGTAAAGCAAGACCAGGCCACCTTTTGAGAAGACACGGGGTTTGACATTTTTTTCAAATTGCACCTTGACACATTTCCTATGAGCTTCATTAGCCAAAGCAGCATCACGATGGTGTCATCCAATTGAATTAGTTCCAAGAAACTAGCCTCTTCCTCCGAAGTTTCGAGAAGTAGATCGACTGCGAGCTTGAGAGACGAAATTTCACACTGAATCGATAAGTCCGCTTCCAGGCCATACACCATCTAAAAGGCATACACCCAGTCACTTCTCACCAATTTTCTATATGTCCACAAGGTTGAGAATAGGATTAAGTTCCAATTCCGTCTGTGGACTCTGATCATCCTTTATAGCATGTGCTTCAGGACTTTGTTGATGGCCTCAACTGGTCCGTTAGCTTGCAGATAATACATAGTAGAACTGTCATGGGACAGTCCTAATTTGGCAACCAATTCAAACATCATGTAATTGTGAAAATAGGATCCATGATCTGCGACTATAGCTTGTGGAACACTGAATCTAGAGACTGCATGATTGAAAAAGAAAAGAGCAGTCGTTTCACCGCTATTGTTTAATGTAGGCATCGCCTTGGCCCATTTTGTGAAATAGTCGATTGCAACTATGATATACCCATGCCCCCGAGTAAAGGTGGGGTTACATGTCATGAAATCTATGCCCTATTTGGCGAGTGGCCCAACAACAACTACTGGATGCAACGGTGTGGGTGGTAGTCTGGTTTTGTGGTTGAAGATTTGACAAGCATGGAAACTTCTGACTGCAATTATGCAATCTTTGAATATAATAGGCCAGAAGTAACCTACTCATATGATATTTTGTGCCATAGCGTAACCAGATTGATGCCCCCCACATGCACCTGAATGACAATCATTGAGGACTTTTTCGGCCTCCTCATGCGTGAGTCACTTTCATAGAACTGTATCAATACCACGATGGTAAAGTGTATCACCGATGAACATGTAGTCTTTGGCTTGGTATCGAGTACATCATTGTTCAGAGCGAGAGATATTAGGTCTAAATGTTTGGGTTTGGAGATAGATCAATATATCTCCATACCACGGATCACTTGATGATATCAAAAACAAGGTTTCATCCACGATTGATGCTTTAGACGTTAAATCATTGGATGATGATGGGAGGTCACAAAGTAACTCCGCAATGACTAAAGATTTCTTTGATTTGGATTTTGTGAATTCTAGATCAAACTCTTGCAAAATGGCTATCCATTTTGAATATTTTCCCCTTAGTAACTGACGCGACAGAATGTAATTTATAAGGTTGCAATCTGACAAAATGGTAGTTTTGTGAAAGAGGATATAGTGTCAAAATCTCTGTACTGCTTGAACAACTGCTAGAGCCAACTTTTCAACATAGGAGTACTTGCTTTCTGTATCATTTAAGTTTTGACTTAAATAATAGATAGGATATTCAATTCCATTGTTTTCTTGTACTAAAACCATTGCGATGGTTGTATCTACTGCAACTAGATACAGGTTAAAGTCTTTTTGATAGTTAGGAGCGTACATTAATGATGCTTTTATTAGGGAATCCTTTAAAGTATTAAAGGAAGCTTGCACAACCTGATCCCAGTTGAAGGGCACTTCTTTTTTCAAAAGACATGTATAACCTTTAGAAAGTTCAGCATAATTTGGAATGAACCTCCTTAGAATGTTTACTTTCCCTTGGAGTTTCTAAATCTGAAGAAAATTTGAAGGTAGAGGCATTTCAATGATAACCTGAACCTTACATGTGTCAAGTCGAATCCCATCCTTAGATACTACGAAACCAAGTAAACAAATAAAACCAACACAAAACACACACTTGTGTGGATTAAGTCGTACCTTGTAGTGTCGGCAAAGTAGAAATATATCTCCCAAATGCTGCGGATGGTTAGTCTGCTTTCGCGAACGATTCGGTGGATCATCAAGATATGGTTGAATGATGTGTTTGATGTCAAGGAAGGAGTATTTCATTGCCCTCTGAAAAGTTGTCCCTGCATTCTTTAAACTGAAAGGTAGTTTACAATACATGAATGTACCCCACGGACATATAAATGAAGTCTTCGACTAGTCCTGTGGGTGGATGTTAATTTGATTATATCTGGAAAATCCATCCATGAATGAAAAGATTTTGCATTTTGCACATTCATCAATTATCTGGTCGATGAAGGGTGTAGGGTAGTTGTCCTTTGAACAAGCTTGATTTACATCCCTGTAATCAATGCACACTCTAATCGTTCCTTACTTTTTCATGATAGGAAAAATATTTGATACCCAATCAATTAGAGGAACAAGGTAAATGAAACCAACATGTAAAAGTTTTTCAACTTCTGCCTTGATGGCAGTGGCTTTCTTTGGGTGAACCTCTTGAAGCCGCTGTCGTACTAGTTTGACATCTAGATACATCTTGATTTCATGTTCAACGATGCTCGAGTCAATGCCTAGCATTTCTTCATATGACCATGAAAGACATCTCTGAATTTGCAAAAGAGAGTGAAGTATATTTCCAGTTCTGAAGTAGAACAAGATTTTCAAACATGAATATTCTCTACAACATTAGGTTTGGTCGAGGTATTTATGGCGATAGTCTCTTCAATTTTGGATAGATTTTGCTTGGAATCCACTGTATTTAGAGTATTTGATAGAAAATCAAAAACTGATGGATGATTAAGGTCGTTGGAATAATCTTCGTTGTTATCTTGAAGATGGGAATGACGGTGGTAATCTTCCCATGGTGCCTCTCCTATCATCATTGACTGAATGATTCCTTCATCTATAGAATGTATATGTGACCAAGGATCTGAAGAGGTGCAATGTTCTAGAGACTTATCTATCCAAACACTTGATGAGTGTTGAGTTGGGTTTGCCGCCCGGGCCCAAAAAATTGATTGCTACAAAATTTCTATGGGGCTTGGGGGAAATACCTAGCGATGATCCACGCTAACAAAATGTTCGGAAGTCTTCTTAATCTTTGCCGATGTAGAAGATACCATATTATAGGTTTCTACAGTGGCGACTTCTGCCAAATTATTTTGAGGCAGGAGGGGAAAAAGGCAAGGTATTTTAGGAGGCCTACTCTGACATTTTGAAGTGATTGAGAGCTCCCATGGATCATTGGAATGCTTCCCGTAGCTTGTGTACTATTGGGGAAAAAGATTAGTTGGTCAACGATTGTAATTTCACCTTTGAATGGAAATGCAATATTTCAAAAATATGTTGACACAATAGTAGCCATGGCATAAATCCAGGGCCTTCCCAGTAAGACATTGTAATCGAGGTTTCCATCGATAACTTCGACTTCAATTTCTATTGTCCTGCCCCCTAGTTCAACTTGCAAGTTACTTAATATCCCATATGGCGTGTATGTTCTTCAATCAAACACTTTTAATGTCCTTGATGATATTGACAAGGGTGGTGAGCCTAAATTTTTCCAGCAACTCGTTGATATAATACAGGTAGATGCCCCCTCATCAATGATTGTCCTATGAACAGTTTTGTTGAGGGCTTTTACCTCTATAAGGAAAGTGAGCTGTGCTGGTAACTGAGGTTCATGTCCTTTGTGGTTAAAGGAAACAAGGTTGGAATCCATTGGGTGAATCCCACTTATTGCTGATAATAAAGCTTGCTTTTGGGAGGGGCAATTCTCTAGTACTTCAATTGATGACATAGCAGATGGTGATTGAGCTAGATCTTCCACTATATTATAATTTTTTGTTGCTCGAGCAGGAGGATTAAATGTCGATTTATGCACTACTCAGTTTGGCAGCTTTATTGTTATTTTAGGAACGGTGGGTGGCATAACTTCTGACGAAGTTGTTGTCGAACTACTAGGTTGATCTGTAGCCTTGTTGTTCGACATCTGTGGGTTCCCATAATATTTATTGCTCACCGATATCAAAGCATCATTTTTTTGTTTCGATACAGATAACATAAGCACTTGGGATGGGGAAGCATGATCGATAGCAACCAGATTGGTTTTTGGGTTTGGAAACAGATCAGTCAATACCACCGAGGTACTTGAAGTCTTCAAAATCTTCATGACCTCAACTCGATGTGGACAATCTCTCGTATAATGGTCCTCATCACATATGAAGCATAACTGATTAGGTTTCTTTCGCCCAGTAGGGTTTCTAGAAGACTTCTTAGGAGTCAAATCTTCCTGTTTCTTCTTTTTGTTTTTCCCTCTCTTCTTGTCCCCTGGTTGCTTCGATTCTTCGCCTTTGTCTAATGACACGGCATTAACCTTTGAGATAAGAAGTTTTTCATTCACTTTTTTACTAGAAACTACAAGGGCTTTACCAAATGAAGCCTTTGTAGTTTGCGTACTTGAGGTGCCAATCACGCCATCGCCTGCATGAGAGTCTCTATTTAATTTAGGAGGACAAGGAACAAAAAATGCTGGTCTAGGGGCATCATGGATTTTGTCATAGAGCGTGCTAGACTGAGTATATATCAAGTCTATATATTGTGCACGAGCAATAACTTTCTCTTCAATGACAACTCCTCCTTTCGCCACATCTTCTATAATAGACGGTAATAATGACTTAATAAACCACTTAGCTAGAAGATGATCAGGAACATAGGTCTTTACCATTCGACGATGACGTTGCTACTCATGAATATGATCAGATATATGAGTGGTTGTTGTCCATTTAAAATTGGTAAGGAGTTCTATTCTCGTTTCGTACCTTATGGGTAACTGAAACTGGGTTAAAAAGGTAGTGGCAAGGACGCTAAAGTTGTCAAACGAAGCTCTAGGAAATTAAATGTAACATTTTGCTACTGGAATAGTTAACGTTTGCTGAAAAGGGTGAAGCTTAATCGAATCATCATTGAGGGTATTAGACGAACACCACAAATGAAAGGTCATTACATGATTTGATGGATCTTCACCTAAATTTCCATTAAATTTAGGAATATCTGAGGGAAGTTTATGAGGAATCGCTGGCCACCATGGGGCGTAAGCAATTGGATCATTAATTAATTGGTTCAAATTTGGTAATTCTAGAGTTGCTACAAAGGGAAACTGTTGATTCAGGTTTGGCAAAGCATACCTAG
The DNA here is from genome assembly GCA_000404065.3 of Pinus taeda. Classification (NCBI taxonomy): domain Eukaryota; kingdom Viridiplantae; phylum Streptophyta; class Pinopsida; order Pinales; family Pinaceae; genus Pinus; species Pinus taeda. The sequence goes on along the minus strand of APFE030718737.1, from coordinate 36,427 downwards.
GATAAGATGGGATCGCTTGAGCAGTGGGCCTTTGCATACCAACATAATGTATCTGATGTTGATAACTTTGATAAGGTTGATGGGCATGACCATTATAGTATGGTTGTTGATGACCGTTTTGAAAATACGGCTGCCCATTACCTACAAAGCTTTGTTGCTCAGGTCCTTGGTAAGCTTGTTGGAGTTGTGGTTGTTGATATTGTACCTACCACGGTTGTTTGACCATTTTCTACTGTTCAATACTGGATGTTTGATGAAGATGAGGGGTGATAGTACTCGTTTGAGCTTGAGTCATTCCAATTAAGGTTTCACTAATCTGAGGTTGTGATTGAGCCACAGAGACAAGAGGCCATTGTCTTACGACTTGAGAAACTTGAGGTTGACATACAACAGGCAGTGCTTGTACTTGCGACACAGTCACAATAATAGGTGTAGTGGGAATGTTTGACATAGGTTGTCTTGGTTTCATTGAATATACAACCCTTGGTTGTGAGGTAGTATTGTTACCCAACCACTGGATGCAATTCCAGTTTGACCAGAATTTTGTTGTGAACTCTCGTATGGTTGTTCTCCGAGAGGGAACAATGAAAAGGCATACTGCCCCCCATATGGCGGCAATCCAGTGTTCAAAGGATAAATTGGTGTTTGGAGACTGGACTGCCCAAATTGATACTGATGTGAAGGATCAATCTGCTGAGTTTCTCAATAAGAAATTCCAGACAAGATTCTGAATGAACAAATAGGAATATACCATGTTATCAAAACAGTCCTTGGGTGGACTCCATCTAGCGGTTGAGAACTAGTTGGGACAAATGGTATACCATTGAACATTGTTCGAGTAACAGCAGGAGGCTACACTACTGTTGTATCAGATGACACAGTCCTACATGTTCATGGTTGTTCAAACATATTTAGTCTATCCAAAAGATTTCTTAGCAATTCAAAAGGAACTTGCGATGAAGGATGTTCAAAAAACTAACTTCTGTAGTATAAGGATATAGGTGCATCCCAGTTCAAAAATGCAATGGGGTACTAGATGGAAGATCCTCTGCAATCCCTTCTATAGAAATCAGTCCAGGTGGAAGAGGTAGACCATCAGGTTGGTAAAATATTTTTGGAGCCGAAGAAGGTATAGCTTCTGCAGTAACAGAAACAGGAGGGGTGACACCTTCTAAATCAGCCCTAGATGGAGTTGATTCATGGATAGAAGTGTTTACCATTACACCAAGATCAGTTCTAATGTCCTCTTGTAACTGTGCAACTTCTTCTGTAAAGGCAGGGGTTCCAGAAATAATTGGAGTAACTAGAGTCTCTGATGATGTTGAAACACGGGTTTCAAATAGATCAGGAGAATTCGACCCAGTTAACAAAGATCTTTTTTCCCGGAATGGTTTCGTTTCTAGAGTCAAAGATGGTTGACTCACTAGTCTTTGTGAATGATCGGGTTTTTATTGACTTTCTTCCATGATTGTGTATTACTTGATCAACTCAAAATTTAAAAGGGGAAAATGTTATTCCAAATTAAATAAATTTTAGGACACTTTGACACAACTTGCTTTTTCAATTTTTAAGAGTTGAGAAAAAGCTAAAGGTGAAAAGGAATGAAAGTGACTACTTTGGAAATCTAGACAGAGGGATTACCAATCTAATTGCAAAATTGCAATATACACCTTGGTGGTAAATTAAAGAGAAATTACCTAGGACTTTATGTACGACAGTCAATCTTCCCAAATGTTGTGTTCAGTGCATTGCAATCGATAGGGTGGTAGACATGGCTTCCTAGGGATAAAGGATATTAGCCTATTGTGGTCTCCCAATATATACTCGACGGTATGGGGAGTATAAGTCCATACTGGCACTTGTCATATCAAAGAGGAGGAATCACCCAACCCTCGATGAAAATGATAGTTACCAGGTTTTACGATGCCAGAACACGTCTCTAGCCTAGACTTCTATAGGTTGTGCGTTAGGTTCCAAAGCATTTTTATGTTCATTGAGGTTTATTTTAGAGTTGATCTTTCTTAGAAGTTTGTGCTTCAAGGTTCTCCGCGTGATGTAGATGTAAAATTCCTAAATATGCAATCTAAAATGATAAACAGTGGTTATGTTCTTTTAGCAATGAAAATCCTAGCTACAAAGGAAAGAAGATTATGATTTTTCTTTCAGCAGAGGGCATAGAGCACACACTAAATTCACTTTCCTAAATCAAATTTCGCATGAAATCAAAATGCAAATGAACATGCATGTATTTGTTTTACACTTCCTTAATGTGTGAATGCCAAAAAGGAAAGCTAAGTACAGATCAAAACTATTTTCTTTCAAAGCGACATTTCTAACAATTTCTTTTCAAAACAAAAGGAAGACTAAGGCGATGCTTTTCGATTCCAAATTGAAAACTGCAAAACAATGCTTCAAATACTAATAACTCAAATCAAGTACAATCAACTTTCTAGAAGAGGAAGAGTTCACGACACTCTTCTTTTGATTAAAAATGACAATTACGACACTTTCATCAAAAAACGACAGTTCAATTAAGCTACTTTCGACAAAGGAAGACTGTAAATGATTCAAAAATACACAAAAAATTTACAATTATTAACTAATGGAGGCTGAAATATGAGAAGGAAGAAGGTTCTAGCAAGAAGACACTCATCGTGAACAACAAAACTACTAAATAGAGCCGAAAACAAGGAGAAAAACCAACTCTCGGAGAGAAAAACAGTATCACTCAATCATCGAACCTGCAACACAGGGAAACAGGGATGCATCTCACGTGCAACACATGAGAGGTACGATGCATCCAACTTGCATAGTTACAGACAATGTGATGGACGAGGGAGCAAAACTGAGCTTGGTTTTTGCTCAAAATTTGGAGCTAAGTTCAGTGATTTAGGCTGAGCAATGATGGACAATGAAAACAAAGCATAGGGGTATGATCTTATGAGGTTAATGAGCTACCACTACGGCACTTAGGATGTTTTCAAGTCAGATGTTCAGTTCATAAACCAACCCGGAGATTGACTCAAGCATGTTGATCTACTTTGTAGTTACATAGCAAAAGTAGTTCGAAGGCTAGCTAGCTTAACTTCAGGCTCCATCTGTAGTTTATAAAGCAAAAAATAGTAACAAACAGACAAACTAATCGTTCCCCAGTGGAGTCGACATTTTGTTTCTGGGAAAACTAGTGTCTTTTCAATTTGCTAATCCCACTAAGACATGTAGCTGTCTTAGAAACAAACAATTCAAAGCAACTTTTGTTTTCCTTTATGTATGATAGATAAGAGAGAAGCAGAGAGCATCAACCTTAATCTTTCACTTGGCTCAATGCTTGTTTCCTCTCTCCTTTGATAGAGCCTTTCACTCCTTTGTCACTTATCCCGCTTCAAAGAACACCTATAGAGGCAAAGCAATAGAACACCATCAAATCATAGAGATCTATAATATCATAAACAATGTAGAATCAAAAGTACATTAACCATACAATTGCATACACAAATACAAGATTCACAAGTACACAAGCATATGGAGGAAAACTCAAATAACTTTATTGATAGTAGAAGTAGAAGAGAGGATTACAACCCACCTGTCTGATTGAGCATCATCCTCCCAGCATGAAAGCCCTCTTTACCTCATGAGAAGCAAGATCATCCAACAATGCAATGTCTCAAAGAGAAACCAACAACACTTTCTTAAAAATTACAAAATTCCAGCCTCCAGTTCTCTCAGCGGAGGGATCCATATATAGATATTTGCAGAGGGGTGAGTCAGCTTCTGAGATTTTGATTATTGTCATTTCAATGATAGTTGTTGGTTCCACTTGGAGATTTCATGATCTCTTACTCATCCCTGAGCAAATTCAGAGAGGCAAGTGTCATATGAGAAGTTTCTAGAAGATTTTCTGGGTTTCCACTTAGCAAACTATCTCTACCATTTGTCTACTCTCACCCATCACACCCTACAGAAGGCTCTTTTAGTATGCATCACACATGGCTAGTGTAACAGCCAGTATGCATCACACCCTTAGCACTGAGTAGTCTGTATGGTCCAATTTTGACCAGTTCTGAGTGGGTTTTCATGGAGAACTTCTGGGAAATGATGTACTTACTTGACCATGATTCTTTAGGGTTTGAAACAATGTTTTTAGGGGTTTAAGAGCCCTTGGTTTATCGACATATGTGATTGGGGTTGCAGTGCCCAAATATTTCTATAACAATACCTCACGAATATTGTGGAATTAAAGGGAAGCTCATGTGTTCTATTTACTCTAGAGTGTGTTGTATAACACCTTCTAAATGCATTGGTAGTGAAATCCAACATGGTTACCCATTTCCTTCATATACATAGCAGAAAACACATATAGTCAAAGCACCTGCAACTCTCCAACCAAAAATATTAGCCCTGGGGATATATTTGGAGCTCTCATCTTCGTGTTAGAAGATGTTGAAATTTAAGATCTTGCCATAAAAAAACAATGACTTAAGTTCAAAGCCAATTAAATAATAAATAAATAAGATAGTCATTTTGCATATCGATCACATTCAATTTTTTGTTGTCTTTCATCTTGACTTCTTCCAATTGACAATTGGTTGTAACAGGGGTAGGTCTGCAAATAGACTTGAAGATCATGGGGGGAAGTTTTGAATTACCCATTACATTTTTACTAATGAAGGTGTTCCCTACCAATACCAAATTCATTCCCTAATCTGTTATTTATAGGGTGCACACGCAATGGTAATAGTGCAACTCGTAATTCCATCATTGGGTGCATCTCCTGCAAGTCTCTTTCCAATACTTGTACCTATTACAGATACTTATCAATCGGAATAAATCATGATGAAAGAGGGCAGAAAATTGAACGTGATAAATAATTGAGGTGAGTATCTTATTTATTTGTCATTTAATGTGCTTTGCCTCAAGGTCGATCTAACTTTTGTATTTATAAGAGATCTTCGAATTATTTTTTCTCTGGCTTTTGAGAGGTTTTTATGGTTGAAACTTTTCCTACCTTGGGGATTCCAGAATTCCTCTATTTCTTTGGATTTCAGATGAACATTTAGGCAATGGAAAAAATAAATAGGAAAATTTCTATGATTTGTGAATTTTTTTGGAAGTGGAGAATGCAAGTTTTTTTTCTCATCATATTTGATCTTTAAAGTTGTTGATGGTGAGTTCTAGACTTGTTGAAGGCTGAAACTCAGTGTTATTGTGGAAGAGCTCAGGTCTAGTTAGAAGGCCAAGTATTTGGTCTTTTGAAAGCCTACTTCAAGTTCGTTTTGTGGCCCAACTTTTGGTGTGATTTTTGAGGTGGTTGAGTTTTATTAGAGAACTATTCTAATGATCTTTGGGGGCTTAATGTAGTTCAATTATGGTCATAGGGCCAAGCATTTACTGTTTTGAAAGAATATAATTTCTTTTTAAAAATATTTAAAACAATATCGATGATTAAAATAATTTAATAATTATAAATGAAATAAATCAATCAAATTTCTGGAGATTTCAATCCTTCTTCTAAACATTATAATAAAAACATTATCATCTAACCAATATATCATTTTAATGAATTAAGGAAAATAAAATTTTGATAACCAATAGAAGAAAATACAAAAATTATCAAATCTAATTAATACTAAAGTTAAATAATATGTATTCTTTTAAAAAGTCAACATTCTACTTATTAGCACAAAAATATTTACATCATTTACCAGCATGGCACAATTTTCCTTATACTAGAAGAACACTAAACAACATTACATTTTCTCATTGTAAGATTATATATTGGGTTTTCCTTTTGCCTATGTCTACCCAATCTCACTCATGATCCTGCTAAGATTATACAATGATTTCCTTTCCTTGAGATGTCACCGCTACCTCATGCTCCAACATATTCGTTGGCTCTTTATCATGATAATAATGGTAATATTTGTGGGTGATTTTCTGACCACTAATTTGTGGTCCCAAAATACTGGCTAATTCATGCAAAAAGTTGGCGAATGTGATATATTTATCTCGAGCTCTTTGGAATGTCTCATCATGGGGGTGTGTAGATTTTGTATGAATGAATCCTTCATTGGGTGAATTTTGGTTTTGTGGTTGTTAAATTTTCATAAGATGACATTGTTCTTTGTTATTATAGTTGAATTTCATCATTAATACATTAATTTCCTCCCATTTCATCATTACAATATTCAGATCTACGCCATTATACATCAACATATGCAATTACATAGGAAGAAAGAACATCACCATCATCATCAATGCAGTGGAATATAAAAGGGACAATAGAAGAAAGAATGCACACACATAGAGACATTAGGATTGGTTTGAGACCGAAGCAAAACCCACTATGGGGAAACCCTTTTAAATATTCTTCTTCTTAGATCATCATCAAATGATGCAACAAAAGAGAGTACAATGATCCATAACTTTATCGATGCAGGAAAACAATAATGATATCTATAAAACAGATCTAATCATGGTAGGAATCAGAACCCTCATACTTATCAATGTAATGTGTTTTCACAAACTAATATCAACTACTGTATACTATTGTAACTGTGACAAACACTCCTGAGTAGTATGATCATTGTCAATGAGCCCAATACATATGTTTGCAGTGGAAATTAACAAATTAGATCTTTAGATCTATATAAAAATAAAGAGAAACCCAACTCTACATGATCACTGAAGCTAGATAATGCCAAGATCTCAAAACCCTAGACCTGAATTGGTTTACTCTCATCAACACTCTTTGTGAGCGACTAAAACTTTTGGGTCACTTTCACGAATACAGTATGCAAGCAACTATGACTACAGAGTTGCTCTCAGAAGGTCTCTATAAGTGCGAATCTCACACTAAAATGAAAAGACCCAAAGTCGCTCCCTACCCGAGATGTGTGAGTGACCGATAAATTAAAGTTGCACCATTGTTGAGTTCTACGATTGACCAAGATGACAAGGTTGCTCCCATGGCTAATTGGTGTGAGCGACTGGGGACTAGAACCTTCTGATATTCCTCTCAACCCAGAGTCACTCCCATAAGACTTTGTGCCAATGTCCAAGGGTCTATAGTCACTCTCATAGGCTTGTGTGCTAGCAACTAAAGACCAAAATGCCCTGCTCTGTGCCAACGACCAACACCTAGAAGACTCTAACCTAGAACGAACCTTTCACCTATGATTTCGGACCCTTGAGTGAACTTGTTCAATCGAACCTGTGTGAACGAAGACAAAAGAGAAGAGAAGATGTGTCCAAATGATCTTGAGTTATCTTCTATTTATAGGATTTACTAAGGGGTCACTTGGGGTTAAGACTGACCCAAGCATTTACTCATGTGGTTAGGGCCGACACATTCCATAATACATGTATGAATAAAATAATTCATAACTCAACTTCTGCTTAACCAAATTGGGTGATCTTTAGGTGGATTTTGGTCCTCTCAAAAGAGGAATATATTTAAATCATTATCTTGGTCATTTGAGCTATATAAGGTGTAATTTTACCGTAGTTGTAAAAATTAACACTTCCTTTCAACTAGGGAGAATTCCACCAACCAATATCTATCCATTGAACAATATGTTATTCTGGAATATTTGAATGTCATCACGAATAGTCACAGATCATATTTGTCATGTATTTATAGTGCCATGTCCATCTCAAGCGTATCATAATCACAAATCATCATTGTACATCTCGATCTATCCTTTGTGTAATCCTACTTATCTCTTGATTATTCCTACTTGTATGGTGAACATACTCGGATCTAGAAGAAGAAGAAGTTGTTACCAGAGGGTAGCTAAAGTTACCACCCTCTATCGACCAGGATGCTATTTGGAATGTATGATGGTGGGCTACTACCTAGAATATCATCATCAATCATCATCAAAGAGCATATCATTAGGGAGCACATCTCAACCTGGAATCACATCGGGGAGAAAATGCTTCCACCCATAATCAGAAATAGGATAACTCATTACAAAGGGGAGTAAACGCTCGACCCTGGATTACAAAGGGGAGTACACTCTCAACCCTGTAATTTCATCGAGTAGCTTTACACTCAACCTAGAATTTCATCGAGAACCATTACTCTCAACCCAAAATCCTATTGCCTATTGAGCTTCCCATCGATGACCCTAAATAGCCATGTGGTAGAACATCTGCATCATAATCACCTTGGGTTGTATTGCCTAAGGACACCCTCAACTCGTTGCCCAGACAAGGAGTAACATTTTGAGCAAGCCCTACCTAATATATGCCAAGTGGGGTATACTTTGCAAAGACAAGACAAGGGAGTAAAACCCTCAACCATATGGGTAACAGATAGGGGAGTAACCTATTGTACATATTTCCCTCAACCCATGAGACCTTATCCCTCAATTCCTCATCCTAGGAGTTTAAACAAGGGATGCTCTCCTATTGCCCCTCATCCACAGGGGATGCTCTCTGAAAATCAAGATGGCTTTGAGAGAATATCTGTAATATGGTTGTCTCAATAGCAGTTGTTTCTTGTTCATACAGAACATTAAATAGAATATCATGTCATATTCATATATAATCACATAAGTCACAAAATAATACCATAATCATCCTTCCTCTCAAGGAGGTGCCAACCACAAGCCTGAGCTTGTTCGAACAGCTACACTGTCTTAGTATATGAGAGTATCTCGACTTTCCTCTAATCAGATCATCACAATGTATCCATGGTATCCATATCATATGTAGATCATGCTCAGACAGCTCTCTAAGGAGCTTTTGTATGTTGCCTCATAGCTAGCCATGCTAGCAACATCATTATTGACCTTGGTTATACTATGGACCTCTCATCCAAGAAATCATGACAGATCATATACTAAAGTGACATCCAAATTTGCTTATCAACAATAATCTCAAATATGAGCAATACGTCTTTGCAAACACATATCATAGGAGAAATATCTCATTCTTAAAACTAGAACACCTCATGAAAATATTTTAAATCATGCTCGGTGGAAGCTTTATGAATCAACTCACTCATAAATTCATTAAGGTTCTATGCAAATAATACATATATAGATGGATGTTCAAAACAAAACATCAATGCTTAAAACAACTGTTGGATGGCATGTCAAGTTCAACAACATGTTGAACTGTAAATCAAAGTATCCAAGGATTTTCATTTTCATTATTCAAAAACATTTTCCATGAGCTTTGCAATGTGGAACTTCTTTCCCAATTTCCAGAAATTGAAGCGTCACGCCATGATACATCATTTCAAGCTTCATAAGTCATCTCCCTCTGATTTAGATCATCAAAGTCTCATCACCTGTCACAAGTAGATCATTAGGATATAAAACTAAAACCATAATCAATATCAAAGTCATACCTTGGAACTCATCATCCCGAGTTCATTAGAAAATTGTCAAATCTAGACATATCTAGATAGAAATGTTCTAAGAATAATGCCTTGCTAAGCCAAGATACACATCAACAACAAAGTCCACTCACCAGAGTTTACAATCAAACTCATGACCATTATCAAAGTCATCATTATTATAGTATTAATAATTTCAACTAGGAGACAGGTGTAGCTCATATCAAATGATGGCTTCATCATGCCAACAAATCATGCATTATCAATTCGAACTTGATTAAGTCATTCTCACTAGGTGCAAATGCATACATCAAGGATGAGTCATGCAGGTTCCATTTCTCATGACAAATCACAACTATCATTACATCAACCATTTTTCTAAGAACGAGGGAAATCTCGAGATACGCACATAATTCATCATGCCCACATAGTATTGATATCAGGGAAAATAAAAATTCATCAAATCAGAAAATAAAAATTCATCAAATCAGATCACTAGAAATCAATTCAAGCCCAAATTGCTATTGTAAAGAGATATATAGTCAAAGCACATTTCAATCATCAATTCAAAGTTATTTTCAAGCATCATGACAAAAGAGTTTTCATATATACCCGTAATGCCAAATCATGTCAACCTTTAATAGCACAAACATAGTGAAATATTGATATGTATGTCCCAATGACCTGCAAACACAAGTTAAATATTCATGTTCATGTTATGGAAAACATTCAATATTTTATTCCTAGCAGATGTTGTTGTTATCTGCGATACATTTGTGGTACTGATATCTTCCAGGCAACCATCAAATTTCATGCACAATACTTCGTTATATGATCAACAATTTAACTTAACAACTTCAGAAATTAGTTAATAGTGGCAGAATATGTTAGGAAAAAAACGTCTGGTTCCTCTCTTCAAGCTACAATGGAAGCGACTTTAGCTCCCTAGACGTTGTCTAGGCCTTAGCATGAGTGTGTCCAGGGATGAGATATCCTAGATTGGTGATTGTGACCAAAGAAGAAACCCTAATTTCTATGCAGGCTTCAGATCTAAGACTATTGCAGATCAATACTATCACATGTACATAAATCATACTTCATAAAAATAGTAATAAGGGTCAGAATATTGAGAAGCGATTCTCCCTCTGACTGGGGATCTGCATCATTCGTCTCCATTCATGTAAGTAACATGTCTCTAATAGATTCATGCAACATTATATCTATTAGATCATAAACATATGGCTATCAGCATCATGACATCAACCTTTCATCAAAGGCTTAGAATCAAAGTAGTAGATAGATCTCAAAGACTATGACTGCAATAGAAATTTCTATCAAGTCACTCCATCAAGTTACTGCATCTAGTTTAACCATATGCCATCAAGATAAGACCACAATTAGTAAGAGATATGGAGTATAAATCTTACACTTATACCTCTAACATGCACTTCATGACCAATGAGATGAGATTAGGTCATTCAATAAAGCTTTATCAAAACAAAAAGAGTGTCAATCACTCTTTCCATATGCTTTCATCATGCGTGTCACAAGCATTATCAGTAGACGCATGTATAGGATTCAATGAACTATCCTTCTATATTAAATCCATCATGACAAGTATCAAGAGTATCATTTTCTAGAACCAAGGTGCTAGCCTTATTTATAGAATCAACATATCCAATATATAGAATATAGATGTTAGCCAAACATCAAGTGTAACATTAGCTAACCTCATCAAACTGAAGAAGGTCAAAATGTTCAAATCCAGGTGCATATTTTCATCATAGGAAACATAGATCCAAGTCACTTTCATATGCATGTATAAGCTATTAAAGGAAAATGTATTCTCGTCATACATTTTCATCTCCTTCTAGCACTATATCTCAAGATGATTCTCAAAAAGGATCTACCCATCACATCTCATTAAGGAGGTTATAAGCATCCATATACTCAAATAGGAAGTACAAGAAATAAACATAATCATCAAATCCATAAGTCTATCATGTAAAAAGCACCATAAGTCAAGAAATACGTATCTTCAGTGAGAGGTGATCCTCTCCCTCTTGACCCAATCTTCAAGAGCCACAAATTTCTATTGTCAATAATATTGCCTTCAAGTATCCAACGATGTCTGTTATGGATTATCCCATCTAGGACTTCATAGAATATCCCACAGGTGCTTGAGCCTCAAGTCTTTTCGATAAGCCAGGGTTTTCTCTTCAACACTAATCTCATGGAATCCATTAAACCCTAACAATACCAATTCTTAAGGTTTTATTAAAACCCTAGAATTCTTTTAGGTCTCCGCCATCATCTTCTTGCTTCCAGCAATGGTGTCATCATGAGAGTGATCTCCATGGCTTTTCTTGAGCCAAACTCTGATACCATGTTAAATTTTCTTAAGGCGCCATTGTTATTTTCTATGATAATTGCATTTCATCATTAATATATTAAGTTCACCCCATTTCATCATTACATTATTCATATCTATGCCATTATCCATCAACATATGCAATTACATAGGAAGAAACAACATCACCACCCTCATCAATCTAGTGGAATATAAGAGGGACAGTAGAAGAAAGAATACACACACATAGAGACACTAGGATTGGTTCAAGACATGGGAAAAACCCACTATGGGGAAAACCTTTGCAAATCTTCTTCCTCTTAGATCGTCATCAAATGATGCAGAAAAAGAGAGCACAATGATCCATAACTTTATATATGCACTAAAATAATAATGATATCCATAAAATATATCTAATCATGATAGGAATCACAACCCTAATACCGATGGTTGTAATTTGCTATCACAAACTAATGTCAAATGTTGTCACTATGCAAAACACTATTGAGTGCTGCTATCAGTGTCATTGACCCCAATACATAAGTTTGCAGCAGAAACTAGAAAATAAGTTCTATAGATCTGTATAATATTATAGAGAAACCCAAATCTACAATATCACTAATGCCAACTAATGCCAAGATGTAAAAACCCTAGATCTAAACTAGGTCATCCTCATCAACGCTGTCTCTGAGTGAGTCAAATTTCTTGATCACTTTCATGAATATAGTATGTGAGCGACTCTGACTGCATAGTCACTGTCAGCAAGTCTCTATGCATGTGACTCTGGCACTGAATCGCAATGACCCAAAGTCGCTCCCTAACTCAGCTATGTGAGCAAATAACAAACTAAATTCGTACCCTTGCTGAGTTGTGAAAGCAACCAAGATGATAGGATGGGTCTAAGGGCTACCTTGTGTGAGCTACCAGGGACCAGAACCTTCTGATCTGCCTATGAACCTAGAGTTGCTCTCGTAGACCTTTATTCTAGTTTCCAAGGTTCTATAGTCTATCTTGTAGGATTTTGTGTGAGTAATCAAGGATGAGAAGGCCCTGTTCTATGCCAGCGAGTGAGTTCCAAAAGACCCTAACCTAAAGTGAACATTTTGTCTATCATTTTAGACCCTTGAGCAAACTCCTTCTGTCGAACCTATGCGAACCAATACAAAAGATAATAGAAGATGTGTCCAAATGTTATTGAGGTATGTTATATTTATAAGATTTCCTCGGGTGTTACTTGGGTTAAGACTGACCTAAGCAGCTACTCATGTGGTTAGGGCTAACCCATTCCATAATATATGTATGAACAAAAGAATTCATAACTCAACTTCCTCATAACCAAATTGGGTGATCTTTCAGTAGATTTTGGTCCTCTCGAAAAGAGGAATCTAATAAAATCATAATATTGGCCATTTGAGGTGTCTAAGGTGGAATTTTATCTCTGTTGCAAAAATTAACAGAGGTTTCTCTCACCCATGAGCTACAAAGGAATTAGAAGCTTTGGGTCCCTTCTGATCTTGCCATCCATGGTTCTTCTTTTTGATATCTAGTTATAAAGGATGATTTTTCACATAAGGATACGCATCTTGAAGGTAAGGTTGCTCACAATGTATGCAATGAAACATTGTGTTCTCATAATCCACTCGTTGTTCATAAACCTTATCTCTCCTTTTGAGGAGGATATTTGCTAGGAGACCTTTTCTAAGGTCCATTTCCACACTATATGAAAAAAAGTCATGATTCATTTTGCAATCCACTTAACTCAATTTTGATGAAATACCCAAGTGGATTGCCTATATCCTCCAAAACAACTGGTGTGCCATATGGACGAGCAAGTTGGGAAGTCAAACCCATATTGGGGTTGCCAAATATGGCATTGAAGGAGGCTTAAATTCTAGGAACCAACGTTTAAAGGAAAGACTAGCATGGCCCCAAAACCATGGATGCTAGTGAGAAACCTTATGCTTGACTTCCCTCTTCTGAAGGCCACAACATAAAATCCTTTCGAACAAAAAACAATCTCTACATCCTGAGATTCAAAATGCCTAGGATTCTAAATGTCCTTAGAAGATCTCGATGGGGCTTGGGAAGATGCACCCTCCCTTTGGATCCACCTTTAAATCTATAAACAATGTGAATCCCTACATCCTTGGAAATGTCGTAATCCCTGAGGGATTTTTTCTCCTCAAGATGGTGGGCTTCATGAATAAGTCAGAAGTATTGGTAAGAGATTTGCACCTTCTCTTGAACTCCCAATGCTAGATATGAAAGAAGATCTATGGTTGAGACGTGCAAACCAAATGAACTCCTATAAATTGGGTTTACCAAGATTAACAAAATTGTTAGATCTGGAATAGAGAACACATCACTAGCGTTAAGCGTGCCTCATCCTTATGCTGATATAGAGATCTAAGAATTTCTACTCAGTTTCGAGGGGAAAACTCACATACTTGAGATTGCATGGAGTAACTTTGTCCCTTGAGTATAGTTGGATCTATACTTCAAGCCTTTAATGGGGTGAGGAGTTAGCAAGACTGCATTTCAATCAAAAGCTAGGGTTGCAAAGCTCATAGAAATGGTTCTCAAATCTTTAAAACTCCACAATTATAATAATGTTTAAAGAATATGTATTTAATATCATATGATATTATAAAAAATTATACATATTATTAGTTTTTGTCAACAAAATTAAAATATATTATTTTATATATAAAATTAATATTTACTTGAATTAGGAAAAATTGAACTCCATTATTTTTAAATGTTAAAGAGAAATATGTAATTGTTTTTATTGGATTTAAATTTGTTTAGTGTTTTATTTTAAATAGAAATAAGATATAATTTCAATAAAAACAAAAATAAATATATTTAATTAGTTTTATTTAAAAACATTGTAAAATATTTATAATATCAGCAAATTCATTATTAGTATTACAACCTTAATATGAAAACAAATCTGAATCTTATTTTTATCTTTTTATTCTCTTTCGTAAATAATTAAACTATCACCTAAGCGAGTATGCACTTCATTGACACTTCGTTAATCCTATTGCTCTACTTTGATCATTATAATGGAATGAAGGATTTCATGAATATATACTACTAACAAATCAACAAAAATGAGAAAAATAAATAACGAAAACATTTGATATGAGAAATAAATAATATGATTTAATTTATGAATGTAACAAAGTTAAAATATTTTTTATGCTAAAAAAATAATTATTAAAAAAATATAGATATAAATTATATATAAAAAAACTGTTTTTAAACCTTAAAATAAAATAAAATATTATTAATTTATATTATAAATTAGTATTTAATTTAAAATTGAATAAATCTAGGGAAAAACTAAAGTTATATTTAATTAAATTTACAGATTTTCTAATCGGCTCATCATAATAATAGCACCATTTTGGGATATATATATATTATATAAAATCTATTTTTTAAATTATATATAAATAATATAATTTATTTATTGTTTTAAATAAAATTAATTACATTAATGTTATGGTTTTAGTTTGATAATATAAAATATAAATTAAATATAAAATATAAAATATTATTAAAATATTTTTTTTCAAATTTATATCAAATTAGTACATAATAATATAAATATTATATTAATTAATAATGCCATCAAACGATTATTTCATCATATTATATTAATCAAAACAAAATAAATAATTGAACTTATAAAAAATAATTAAATTGTAATTTTCTTTCGAATTATTATTAATTATAAAATATATATATGTGTGTGAATTAAACATGTATATATTTAGATAAATATATTGTATGATTATCAATTATGGAGATTCACTCACTTAATTATGGATATTATTAAAGTATAAGTAGGATTTATTATAATGACATGGGTCAACCCCATGTATTATCCATCTCAACTTTGGGTATGTGACTACTAGTAAAAAAATTCCAGAATATTTTAAGTCTCTACCATCCACTAAATAAATATTTATAATTAAATTAAAATTTTGAAAGCCTTATTACAAAATGAACTTGTAAGTGAACTTAATTAATTTATAATATAATTTTCCTAAACTATTTCAGAAAATTTACTTGTTAAATTATAATATATCATCTTAAATTACTATTTAAGATATAATTATTTTATATTAAGGGAAATTCTTATTTAGATTTTTTTCCTTATAGAAGGTAGACTTATAGGTTCCAAATAATAAATTGTAATATAAATCTTCTTAGCATTAATGTTAGAGATTTTGATCCAATGTTACTCTCTTTTATATAATATGTTATCCCTCCAAATCATGTGTGATAGGATTTCTTTTTCCTAGTTGACCATCAAATGAATCCATGGATATGGGGAGCTTAGAATCATCATGCTCCCAAGTTTTATCTAATAAAATAATATCACTTTTTCTCAAGTTTGAGCATAACATAGCACCTTTAAGCCATGAAAATTTATGACAACTCCAAAAGAGGATCCATAAAGTTCCAAATTTTTATTTATTACTCTATGTTTGTTCTCTATCCATAATAATAGTTTACCATTTAGCTTCTTCCCTAGCTTCTTTAACTTTTGAACCTACCCCCTAATCTAGTTTGGTCTAGTGGGATGATGTCTTCATTTATAAACATTTATATGGATATTTAGTGAGTATGGAAAATTGATTGTAGGTACAGACTTACCCTAACATGAATTGTTCTATCTTTATTCTAAAGAATTTTTCTCAACCTTCGTGCTTCTATGAGATAAGTATTTCAATTTGCGACATTTTTTTAGTGATTATTTTACTATTTTAAAAGTGTCATCACCTTTCTTCTCTTTTATACACTCACGGTTCTCTTAATGCACTCATGAGCTAGCTCAATTAGCATTTTCATTTGATATTTGATGGATTCTATCTCTAGTTTATATTGTTATTTAGTTTTTATTTTAGCTCTTTAATCTCATTTATTAAGGTGTACTTTTCTTCGATAGTTAATATTTTATTTTCTAACATTTTGAATTTGTTCTTAGTCATTACAATTAATTGTATATTATGTTCTAGGGTTATGTCGCTTAATCTCCCCTTGCTAGGTTGAGGTTTTGACATGTACAAAAAAGGAAGAAAGAAGAAAATAAATAGGAAATATTAAGCATTTGGGTTTATGAGTAATTTCAAGCATTCACCCTATTTAAAAAAATATATATACCATATAGCATTTCAAGGATTTGCTACAAACTAAAATAAATCCATGGCCCAAAGATATTAGAAACATCCATTATATATATATATATATATATATGAGGTAAACACTTCACACTTACCAGAATTTGAATGGGTGGTTTTTTAGCATGGGTTGTCTTAACATAACACTGCAATTCACTTTCAATCTAAATCCTCGTAGACATGTAATTATTTCAATTTAATTTTAATTGAACATAACATTTTAAATATAAATATTCTACTATTATGATTATCCAATAATTTTATATGTGGATTTTTTTATATATAGATTTTTTTATGTAAAATAAAGTTTATAAATTTTAATTTAATTATCAATAATTTATTATGCAATATTATAATTAATAACCATAAAATTTATCTAAAAAATAATTTTCATTTTTCTTTTATAATTAAAACTTAATAAAAATGTCTTCTGAAATAATTTTGTCAACCTAGGTTATAAATGATGATATCAAGACAGATCATTGTATCAAGACCAAACAAAATTATCCAATATATAGAATATCAAGTGGTTTGACTTATGATGGATAGATCCGATAGATATTTATCAGTCATAGCTACTTTAATTTTTATTTCGAATAAACATTTTATTTTAAAATCACCTCTTTTGTTTTCCGGATCCATATAATTAAATCAAGTTTTCTTTCTGGATCCGTATAATCAAATCGACTTAATAACTGTGAGTCATACCTACTTTAATTTTTATTTCGAATAAAGATTTTATTTTAAAATCATCTGTTTTGTTTTCCGGATCCACATAATTAAATCAAGTTTGCTTTTGATTGAGAAACTCATATTCGGAACTATATGTTTAGTTTATGAATACCCGTGTAATAAATTTTATTTAATGAGGCATGACTCAGACGTAAAGTCAGGGTTTGATGCATTTAGGGTTGGGGTTTTAGGTTTGCAATTTTGAACTCATTCAAAGCTAAAAGCAGAAAAAGAACTAATACCGGAAGGTGGGGATCACAACTCGATCAATAACCACAGAAAGCAAGAATAAATTAGAAAAAGGAAAGGCTTTATTTGTTCCAATCCGGACAGCCACAAATGTGCATGCACGCAATAAAGAGGGAGAGTGTCACGCCCCCAAGAGGGAGAGTGTCACGCCCCCAAGCCTACGGTGGTATTTCAACCGTGCCAGCGATGTGCGGCACCACCACACACTTTTTTTTTAACAATACTAATGTATGTGGACTACGCCTAATTCACAACCGATAACTTAGTTTGTGTTTTGCAACCAAGTATAAAATGCATTAAACCTTTATATCAATGATCACCCATACTTAATCATTATCAACAGCAATATAAAAGAACATCAATTGCATGATATAAAGGGGGAGGGGCAACTCCCGAACAGTCTGCCCAACAATGTGTTATATATTAGTTTATAACAGTACAACGCTCAAGTGTGCTTGGCAAACTCCAAGCCAACACTTAGCCAAATTTTACAACATGAGGCAACCTGCCTTTTACATAAGCGTATGCACACCTTGCACCAAGAGTGAGTGCCCACCCGGGTCACCAAGACGCTCTAGTCAATCCTGCACAACCGCTTGTTCAAAACTTCTGCTCACGGCACTCTCATCCAACCATCGTTCAAGTATCAACTCTGTGCATATACCATGTAGAGCGCTTGAGTTATGCGCATGCCAACTGCGCACTTCCACTTGATATGCGAAGAGACAAGAGAATGAGCGAGTTTGTTGAATGCCTTTGGAGCGCTCCACGCTCGCATATATATAAGCCTCTTAACGTGGGCGAGGGGTGGGCGAAAGCCCCTTGGCCAACTCCCAAAACACCATAACGCAAGCCCCAAATGCTCATCATCATCGTCGGCCTTGCCATTTGCAAGCCGCTCTCCAACGCCATATAAGTTGCCCAACACTTAGTCGCATAAATGTTGTGTCGTTTGGTTGATGTAACCTTTCGTCGCAAAGTTCGTCGCTTTTAGTACGAAGTCACCCGTCCGTCGTCGTGCGGTCATGCACACTTGCCCGATGTGCGCGCTTGCCCGGGCGCCCGACGCCCGCCCGTCGCAACGTTTCCAAGGTGTTACATCCTCCTCCACCTGAAGTCATTGTCGTCCTCGACAACATCCCCAAGCATCAATCCATGATATCGACTCCTCCACATATGGCAAACATCCCTGCAACATATGTAGGACTCCATCTCGACCATATCTCATCTAAGTGACCAACTGTCACCAAGATATACCAAGTATGCCATCGATGTCCATGATCATCGACCACCTGCCACAATCTCCAATGCTGCTCTCCACCATGGAAGGCTGATCCTTCCAACATCAAGCTACATGCCCGCTGCAACAATGTGTCAACTCCATCATGTGCATCACTCCCCATGATAAGTCAACAAGTGTTAACACATCACAACTATGTGCCAACATCTCATCAATTTGCCAAGTGCTCAAAGAGAACACTTCTCCATCAAGTGTCGAGAGTCCCAAGAGAACACCTCTCTCCATCAAGTCAAGTGCCTCAAGGGAACACCTCTCCACCATCATGTGTTCTATGTGAACTGCTGTCATGATACTCCAACACAATGCCAACATGCCCCTATGCACTTTCGGACCCCATGTTTGAACTAGTTGGGTAGCTAATCCAACCATCACGCTCAAGTCATGAGAGTGAACAAACTCATATCACCATGAGTTGTTTCCCAAAACATCTGCCACATCCTGAAATCATCAAGAATAAACCATGCTCAGGTCCATGAAATAGTCTCCATCCATCTGCAACATGTCATGATGCTTGATGCCAAGCCATCCCTGCATCATCATACCTGCTCAACTGCTTAAGGGACTCACTGCCATGAGAAGCTAACAATGAGCCCCATCTTCTTGTTCCTATAAGAAGATGTAGAGGGGTGAGAGCCCGAAGGCTCACCCTCACTAATAAATTCGATCCACCTATCATGATCTTCAACTTCCATCCTTTGTAGATAAGTGACCCGGTCCTCACCCGGCCTCACATATACTTCATCATCATCCTCATCCTCAATCACCTCTAGCCTTCTTGTCAAGTCCAAGATACTATCTGAAAGTGATTTGATGACCAAGGATTGTTCGGTAAGCTTTGTCTCCGCCTTGGACAAACGCTTACTCATGTCATCCAACTTCTTTTCATCCCCCATCTGCATCACTGCTAACTTACAATCAGGCTTAGTCACACCAAAGGTAGGCACACCTATGGGTACATCTTCCCTTCCATCGTAAATGTACAGCTTCTTCAAATGTGGTACCACCATCGCATCATATTGCTTCATAAACTCCATCCCTAGTACGGCCTCATAGTCATCAATCCTCACTATAGTGAAATCCACCTTCCCGGTACATTAACCAAGTGTAGTGTCCACTTGTTCAGCCACACCAAGTACTTCGTTCGGAGGAGAGTTCACCGTCTTCATATGTGCCTTGATAGGAACATATTTCAACCCAATCTTCCTTGCAATGTCTTCACCCATGAAGTTGTGAGAGGCCCCACTATCTACCATAGTGAGTATATCAACACCTCCAACTTTCATTCGGACATACTCCAACTTGTTCCTCTCGTGATCCTCTCGAGAGATCACCTCTGTAGCAGTAGCACCACCAAGAATCTGCATCATACCCACAGAAGCACCTTCATCTTTCGCATTAGATTGTGCTATAGCAGCCACCTTCGGTTTAGAGGGACAATTCTTCACCGTGTGTGAACCAGCACAAATCCAACACTTCAAGACTTTCTTTTCCTTCGAACTATCATCTGATTTCGCAGCTTCCTCTTTCTTCCTATATTTCGGTTTGTCAGACTTCTTCTTCTTATCATCAGAAGTCTCATCATAGTGTTCAACCAACTTGTCAACCGCATCAAAGGCTTCTTCAAGTGTCCGAATCCTTTGTCTCTTCACCTCATTGCATGCCCAAGGCTTCAATCCAATAATGAAATTGAATACCTTGTCTCTTTCTGCCATATCAGGTATCTCAAGGACTGCACTTGCAAACTCCCGTTGATAAGTTTGAAGGTTCCCGGTTTGCTTTATAAACTTTATCTTCATCCTAGCTTCCAATGTTTCATCCTGAGGACTAAAATGGGCTTGAAAGGTTCCCTTCATTTCATCCCAAGAAGTGATGTCACTAGGGCTTCCATTAGCAATCTGGTCCATCCTTCTTCTCCACCACATCTTAGCATCTTTTGTGAGGAATTGAGCAGCAACCTTGACCTTAGTCTCATCATCGGATAGACCCAACCTTTCCAAGTATTGCTCCATGTCCCACAAGAAGTTACCAAGAGTTTTTTCACTCCTTGTACCATCAAATGAATCCAGCTCCTTGACTTTCACATGAGGCACTCCTCCACCTGAGCCATGCCTCACGGCCTTCTTCAACACCGCTATTTCATCCTTGGCTTCGTCAAGAGCTTTCCTCAAGTCCGTGATCTCCACTAGACCCTGATCCCTTGAAGCTTCAACGTCCTTGACCCTTAATTCAAGTTGTGTACACATCAAATCAGTGTACTCATGTTGAGTTCAGAGTTCATCGAGTTCTTCTTTCACCTTCAAGAATGCCTTTTGTTCTTCCACAACAAGGTCAATCTTTGTTCCAAAGTTGTCCTCTAAGTACTCCAACCTTTCCACTACTTTCTTCATTAACCCAAGAGTAGTATCCATGGGATCACGACTAGACCCAGCATGAGATTCAGCCATTGCCAATAGCCTCTTCCTTCTTTGTAATCTAGTCTCGACCATGCACCAGCTTCACCTGCAACCCAAGTCCTTGATGTCACACTTAGAGTGTTTCACCAACCTCTTTCCCTGCAAGAACCTGTTACCACGGCCACTTCTTCACAAGTGCACCCACACCTTCCCTCGTCACAAGCTCACCAAGCTCTAATACCAACTTCACTTCGGTGAAGTTGTGTAGCAGCTTCTACCTTCAACACCCAGTTTTCATCAACTCATTAGCCACCTCTGATAGCAACTGTCAAGTTGTGTATCAGCATTCATCCGCAAGCTACACCTGTCGAGAACCTGCTCTCATACCAACTGTCAAATCTTACAGAGTTTGTGAAATCTTACAAAGACCCAGGATTGCACACGAGTGAGAGAGACAATTTACTTGATGTGGTTTATAAACATGTACATCATGTGCTAGATGGGGAGGAGCAAGAGGAGGGGCTATGTTTTGGCAGCTTATGGTAGAAGGAATGAGCTCATATGGAGATGGGTATGAGATAGTTTTGTCTCAGAATCCATCCACAACAACTCTGGTTTCTGTTGAGTCCCATAAGTTAGCTGAGCTTACTCATTTATTAAGATGTATGAGTATAAGAATAGGATGGAGGTCAATGCACCTCGCCCATGAAACTTACCAGAGGTTGAGATTGATGATCAAATTGTGTAAATATTTGGTCAATTTTTCCTAACTACAAGTGTGTTAGGTAAGAAAATCTCCAGTTGTTTGATTGATGCGGTGTAAAGTCCTTAAATCATGATGAGTGGCAAGTAACATCTGTTCATGGTACTTGTATATGAGTATAAGAATATGAGGCTTATGAGAGATTGAGATTGATGGTCAAATTGTGTAAATATTTGTTTGAATGACATTTTGTTTACTAATTTTTTTATTCAGTGATTTTCTATATGTCACTATTCTTCTAGAATCTATGCCTTAGGGCATTTCCTTTGCAGCATCTTGTCCAATTCCTAGTTGTAACTAATTCTATTTTATGTTTTTTTTTTTCTTTCTCTTCTCTCATTTTTTCTATTGAACTCAAATAGTTATAAAGAATTTCTAAGGATGCTTTGCTCAATCTCCCATTTCTAGTTTGAGGTTTTGACATGTGTGACCAAACACTAAGTTTTAAGAAATAAAAATAAAAAAGAAGAAGGAAAACGTTAGATAAGAGATCTTAAGCATTTTGATTATTAGTTATTTCAATCTTCCAAGAAAAATGCCACCACATAGTATTACAAGCATTCAGTCCAAAGTAAACCCCAAGATATTAATAACATCCAGTAGAGAGTAAAAGAAATCTAGTGCAAAATCTTACACAATATTTCTATTTTTATTAAATCTTTTATTTTAAAATTTAGTCTTACATATTCTATTATGCTGATTATCAAATAATTTTATGTGGCTTACAAATTTTTAATTTAGTTATCAATAATTATTATGCAATACTAAATTGTTTTTTAGACAAAATAGGTACTTTTATATTCAAAATCTAGATTTATAAGCACATAACACATTTTACAATATCTCAACAAAATTTCCATCACTTTGACTAACTATTTCCAAGTTTTAGTACATCCATAATACTATTTCTTCCTTCTACATACCTTAATTACTTTAAAACAGAAAAAAAAGGAAAAAAACTAAACTTTCCCATAAATCCCAAATAAAAAACCCAAAATCCAAACAAAATAGCATAGCCAACACAAACACACAAACATTAATAGAGACTAAACTTGTCGGATGGCTTGCCTGTAAGTTTTATCTCATGTAATATTATTTATTATGCAAGAATAGTTATACATTTTTTTAATTAAATTGATCAATATAAAAGAAACCATATAAAATGAGTTATAATTTTGTAAATATATATTATCCATAAAACATGATAATATAATAAAGAAAATTTCTATGTGTATATATATATATATATATATATATATATATTATATATATATATATATATATATATATATATAATTTTATTAATGTAGAATATCATTGAAGAATAAGCCATTTGATTTATCAGGATGGATACTACGTATATTTTTTTTTTTTTTGCTGGGCAAAGACTAAACTATTTATATTAAAGAAACAAAAAAAGTATTTACAAGAGGTTTGAACCTCTGAGAGCGTGTGTTCAACTCTCTGTCAAAGATTTCCATGTCAACCTTAATCCTCTGCTTATACATGCTAGAGGACACAAAAACATCAGCAGAAATAGTTTTTACAACATTGTCAGGCATAGTAACCCAAAATTATCCAGGACTGAAAGACAAGTTACAAAAAATAGGGAGTGCATGCAGCATGTCGTCGATTGTTGCCCTCCTCAGAATGTAACTGAACCAAAAAGGAAAAAACATCTTGCGCCTAAGACCCAAGGCTTACCCTTAGCGCTCCTGCCATTACTTGGGCTGCTTCTTCCGGTCCTCAGCTTCACGTTCCTGTTCACGCTTCTTTCGATCCTCTGCTGCACGTTCCGGGTCGCGCTCCCATGTCACCTCCATCCCATCCGGAATGTCTTCGAGACGTTCAATACTAGGCGGCAGTTTTAGGTACAGGGCGTAGTCGAATGAGTCTTCTGGGTCCTCATCCCTCACCTTGCTTTGAGGTGAAGAAGGCTTGCTGCCTTGAACATCCATTTGAGCATCCTTTGGATTTTCAGAAGTTTCCATTGGCTCTTTTCCTTTAAGGCTGCCAATTTCCTTTAAGGCTTCGGCCTGCTCCGCCGAGTACCCAAGGGTGCTCTCTTCGTCTAGCCTGCTCTGTAACTCAGGGCTATAAGAACTGTCAGCCGCATCCTTTAACTTTGTCGAATTAATGGATACTACGTATATTTATCAGCCATAGCTATTTCAATTTTATTTTGATTAAAATTTTATTTTAAAATCATGTCTTTATTTTTCACGATCCATAGAATTATATAATTAAATCAAGTTAATAACTGTTCTCTTCGTCCTCAGACTCTGATAAGGATGCTCAGCCGTCATAACAGAATAATCCTCAACTTGTCATGACTCAGCCAAGCTCCACTGGGTGGATAAAAGTGAGCAAGAAAAAAGGCAAAAAATTTCGTTTTGTAGGAAATAACCCTTCAGGGTAGCTTTTCTGCTCAGTTCTTTCAACTGTATTCCTATGCTTTCTATGGCCATTCCCTTGTCTGTCTCAATGGAGCGAGGTTGATTTCCTATCACCTCCGGCTCCCCTGCTTCTCTGCTCTGCCTGTTTCTAGGCTTGAGTGTACTATATTGTTTCCTCTCTTAATAGATTTAGTCTTTATTCAAAAAAAAAAAAAAAAAAAAAAAAAAAAAAAAAACCTGTATTTTGATTGAGAATATCGTATATTCAAAAATATATGTTTTGTTTTCGATTTTGGTTGTGAGTGGCTTCTTCATGACGCTACTTAAAGTTTCCAATTTGAGAAGACTTGACACCTAACCAAGTTAACGTGCATAGTGGTTGCAATTAATGTTTTTCCAGCACTCTCTTTTAATTCCAACCATAAGATAAACACACAAAATACCTTATACCACAATACATAAGACATATATAATTTTAATTGACATGCGTGCTTGTCGAGTGTGAGTTAGGGTTACAACACAATCGGATTTTCTACAACACACGACTTGATAAAATATCTTTCATTTTTTCTTTCTTGCTAAAGGGTCCATACTTGTTCATTTGTTGATGAAATTTCATCTTCACCTTTCTTTCGATAAGATAGTGATGAAATGTATCCTTTCTTGATTGCTCGTTAACATTCTTTGTATTCAATATTGCTGCATGTTATTGGGACTTATCGTTGTCCTTAATGTTTGCAATTGCTTCTTTTATAGCTTCTTCTTGGTTGTCAATATCTGCACACTTAAAAGCAATGTTAGATTCATAAAAAGAAATATTTTCGTCATGCTCTTTTAAGAGAGTTTTGCTTCCTTCGTCTTTCTTTGCTAACATAGTTGGTTGATTCATGTTTTCAACCTCTTTAGTCAACTTTGTTGCTCCAAACATGTTGTCGTGCATTTGATTTGTATATAGAGGTAAACAACTATTCTCACCAAAAAACAACTCATCAATAAGATGTTTTTCTTGCATGACATTGAGCCACTCTTCATTAGACACATAATTATCATCAAATTTTAGTTCATACCTCTCCGCCTCATAGGGAGTTCCTCACTATCATGTGTTACTCTATTGTCAACTACATACATACTTTCAATCTTGATCAGAATTATGATGCTTTCAACACAATCACCTTTTTGAACAACACCACTTTCATCATCTTCAACTTTCTCACTCCCCTCCATATTGTACTTCATTTCAAGAACATCCCAAAATATTTTTGCATTATGTGTTTCACCATATTCATGCAAAATACTAGACAAAATGTTTTCATCTAGAGCTCATATAATGAGAAGTAATGCTACTACACTTCTACACTTATTATAATTCATCGAAGTTTCTTGGATAAATTTCCATAAATCTACTGAACGAAGCAATTCTTCCATTTTAATTGCCCAAAAGCTTAAAACTTTTACCTAAGAAAATTAGCAAAGTTGGCATTAATTGCTTCAATATTACATCAATGTCTACAAATTCTTCATGTTGATTCATATCTTCATTCGGCATAAATTCAATAACTAGAAACATTTCAAATCCTTCTGCAGTTTCTACCATTTCATGGTTTCTCCACAAATACTTCAATTTTATCCATGATTGTTTGAGTCTCCTTTCCTGACCCATCACTCCATCACAGAACCAAATTTGTAACAAACAATGAAGTCTAGCTCCTCAACCAACTTCAATTCATACCACACACAATGTTGTAAGAAATAATTGCCATCAAACACTCACATTGTGCAAAGCTAAACCCTATATACCTCTTTCACCATAATAACAAACAACAAACTCAGGTTGACAACACAGCTGAACAACAATCATACTTTCATATTCTCACTTCAAACCATGATGCATTCACATCTAAGCAAATCCATTATTATTCTTTTTAACATAAATATTTCCCCTATATCAAAAAACCTTTTTTCACTAAACCTACTTGAAAATATTCCACTCAAAAAATATTTTGAGGCAAGGTGTTTTCATAATGTTAATGACATCGTGTAAATGTGTTAAATTATTTCCTTTATTTGAATCAACCCCTTTTTTCTGTTAAACAGAAAAGACAACACAACACAACTTTTTGACTTTAGAACCAAACACATAATGAGCTTGGCTCCTTTAACATTCACACACACAACATTTTTGAACAACTTTGGGTTTAGAACCAGACACGAAATGAGCGTAGCTCCTTTAAGATTCCTATCACTGCACTTCTCGCTTTCAAACAGCAGCTGTGAAAAACTTTTTCCAACAGAACGAACCTTTAAGCTTATCAATTATCTAGTGTTCACATAGGCTCTACTTTTGTGGGGCTCACATATCTCAGGCAAATACCTCTGACAGGTGGTGTCTCACAAAGCCAGTAGTGACAACAACACCTACAATGTTTTCTGCAAAGTATCACCTCCACACAGCGCTCACACTCTTTCAGCATCCACGTCCTTTCTCGAAGCTTGGCTTCCTACGATGACGCCAGCGTAGATTCCTGCGCTAGTGTTGGAAAAATAAAAAACAAACAGCCAATGAGTTTACCTTCTACGGTGGTCTCGAATGTACAAGACAATCCTCCTTACAGTGGTTTGAACACCTCAATTGCAGACCAGAGACATGATTATGCACTTGAAAAAGCCTTTACACAATGATCAAGCCTCGAGCTTACTACACTCAACCCACACTCTTGCACAAGCTATCAACTCCTTTACACCCTCGGCCTCGAGACTAGACAATTTCGGGATTGTCTCCTACCCGGCTTTACTTTGCTCCACATAGCTCCACAAGGCCTTGAACCTCCAATGCACTTCAGCCAAACACCACTCTTCAAGCCACAACAATGTGCCGCTCACCCTAAGCTCTATCTCCTCACAACTCACCTGAGCTCTCATACCATATAATAGAATGTGAACTGAACAAACTGAACAATGAACAAGTTGAATTTTACATTTCCAAACATTATTTTTTATACATTGAGATGAAGTTTCTCGATTTTGATTTTCGGTGGCTTATTCAGCATGCTACATGAAGCAACCTCCTGAACTCTCGAGAAGGCTTGACATTTAACACAGTTAATACGATGGTTGGAATTAATGTTTTTCCAAGGAGCCCGTCTATTCTATGGTGCCTTGGAGATGAATTGGCAGTCAATTCCAATGTGGCTACCCAATTTCCTTCATACATATAGTGGAGAACACAAACAGTTAAAACACCTACAGCTCTCCAAGAAAAACGTTTGGCCCCTGGGAGATTTTCATAGCTCTCAACTTCTACGCTTGAAGATGTTGAAGCTGAATATTTTTCTCCTCACGAAGACCTTATACCCATGGGCTCTGAATATGTTGAAGTTGAAGAGTTTTCTCCTCATGAAGACCTTATAGCCATGCACTCTGGTTTAGGACAAGTGAAGGTGATGAGGACGACTCGCTCGAGGTTGCTCCAGCCACTTTGGAAGGTTATTTTGGTCTAACCTGCTCTAAAATCTAGCCTTTGTTTGGTTACAGATCTTCATTGCAAAGTCTCCCACTCCAATAATCGCTCTTTCGGTGGAATTTGTGAACAATTAGTTTCTTCCTTTTATTTTTGATGAGTTTAATGTCAAGGTGTAATTTTCTCCCATAATTAATTGTGCATACCTTTTTATTTCTTTGATGGTTAATTAATTTTAATATCTTTTATACGTTCTATTTCTTTTTTCTTTTTCATTTTTTCATTGAATTCAAATACTTATAAAGTTAATTATAAAAACTTTATAGAATAGCTTTAATTAAAAAATAATAATAACTTTGATTAAAAAAAAACAAAAAATAAACAAGGGAGGCTGCGAGGCAGCAAGTCCCTACATTAAGTTCAGCTTGCATAATATGTGATGTGTTACAGTAAGACGAGCTTAGTCATAGCTATCATGGGAATACAAGTTACATGTGTTGTTCAAGCTCTTAGTTCAAGCTAATTGTAATAGCTTACAACAATTCTATGAAGCAATATTGATCAAGCTCTTTCATCACCAATACTTACACGGGTACTAGTAATATGCAGTAAAGCTTATAACTCACATAACATAACACCTTATACTAGTAGTGCTTAGTTAATACTACTCATGATTAAAGAATTTGCATAGTAACTAAATAAATGCACCAGAGGTCAAACATAAACGTTATGTTCTGAACTTTAATTTTGTAGACCCACAATGAAGTGTCGATGCTGTAGATATCAAATATAAACGTTGCGTTTTTGAACTTTAATTTTTTACACCCACAATGAAGTGTCGATGTTGTGTCGTGAGTCTCCCTTGAGTCTTCGATTTCACAATAATGGCAATGCCTATTCTTCGTAACTCTCAGTGACAAAAGGAAGCTGCAAGAAATATTATCCACGATTTTTGGACAGTACTGCCTGTGTCGTAATGTGATTGCTCTAGCACTCTTTCATTACCAATACTTACACGGGTACTAGTAATATGAAGTAGAGCTTATAACTCACATAACAGAACACCTTATACTAGTAGTGCTTAGTTAATACTAATGATTAAATAATGCGCATAGTAACTAAATAAATGCACCAGAGGTCAAACATAAACATTATGTTCTGAACTTTAATTTTGTAGACCCACAATGAAGTGTCGATGTTGTAGATATCAAATATAAACGTTGTGTTTCTGAACTTTAATTTTGTACACCCACAACGTAGTGTCGATGCTGTGTCATGAGTCTCCCTTGAGTCTTCGATTTCACAATAATGGCAAATACTATTCTTCGTAACTCTCAGTGACAAAAGGAAGCTGCAAGAAATATTATCCACGATTTTTGGACTCTACTGACTGTGCCATAGTGTGATTGCTCTAGCACCGGAGCATAGACCAATTTTTGTTTTAGAAAAATAAGCCAAGCAAATGATTACCCATTATAACCATAATCAAATGAACCCTAGAAAAACTTACTAATTGAAATTTACAAGATAAGGTGTTGAATGAATAAGTCAAAAATGAAAAATGTGAGTAACCAAGTTTGAAGATTTGAGACATGTTGAGGCCTTAATGCTATGGAAAACTCGAAGGATTCCGTGACACCTCCATGATTTTTTTGTTTTGAATTTCTTTTCAAATGCAATGGAATTGCCTTTGAATCGTAAGGCACACGTGGAGTGAGGAAAGGCCATGGGATTGGACATTAAAGTCCCTGAGGCCGTATAAACTATAATTTAAGCATTTTTTTGGGGTTAAGATCGCAACCGAAGATTTCAACGATACTTCGCGTGAGGTGTAACTTTCACGACAAGGTGATACGTTACACAGGAGACATGTGATCGACATGCATGCAGCAACATGTTTGTACGCAGCAACTTGTTTGTACGGAACTTGTTTGTAAGAAACGTGGGAAACAAGGCCAAGTAAGGGATGAACGATTTTGAAAATTGATCTATGAAGGAGGGTCAACCATGGCTGTCCAGAGCCGCAACACACTGCCAGAAGCACCATGGCTCTCCAAATTTGCAACACTTGTGCCAGAAACATGGCTCTCCGGACCTGCAAAACACTACGAGAACCATGCTACGAATAATAAGAATCTAGTCTTACTATTTACTCAGGGTTTTCGTGACCACTTGCAGGTGTAATCCTCAAGCATAGAAAGGAAAGAGATGTAATCATTGGATCAACTGTTCACTGGTTTTTTTATTTTCACTAATGGAAACAATAATACACGTTTGTAATTGCAGAAGCTCTGCCCGTAAAATGGTACGCACGCTTGTTCAGCTGATGAGGACTCTTGATCGGATGCCTGACGAGGTAAAAATTGTAAATTTATCATCGTTGTTCAGCTAGATAGGATTATGTTCTAAAGATTAACCTAATAATCGTATTTTCAGCACACAATACTCATGAAGCTCTTCTACTAGGAAAATGTCACGGTAAGGCAATTTGTCCACAGAATCAAATGGGCGTGTTTTTAATTTTTAAGTCATTCTTTTATTTTAATTTGACATTATGAAGCTCGTTTTCTTTTTGTGATTAATTTGCAGCCAACCGACTATGAGCCTCCGTTTTTCGGATGCTGCAACGAAGATGAAAGTAATCCATGGTCCCGGACTCCTCTGAAAATGAAAGTTGGAGACGTCGACAGCAAATATTTCATGATCGCTTTAAAGGTATGATCGGAGAAGTCCCGAGGTAATATCCAGATATTTATTTGCATTATCGTTTAAGCTTCGAGCTCAATTTTAAAGAAATCCTAATTTGCAGGTTAAAAGCGTCCTAGACCCTTGTGAAGACGAGAATGACGACCTTGAACATGGAGATGACGTTAGTTTGGACAGTGGCTTTGAGAAGAAGAACAAGAATGATTCGTCCGCCACATGCACCGACTCTAAAAGCTCCGAAGAGAAGTCACATGTTCAAAATCGGGATTTTGGATGAATTCGTTTCCCCAAATGTGCAATTTTAACTCCATCATGTTGATAAAGATCTTGGATGAATTCTTCTTTTAAATATGCAATTGTAACTCCTTATTGATAGTCATTCATTCGTTACTTCATATTTACACGGTGAGGAATTGGATCATATCCTTACTGGTAAGTGAAATGATCCTATTCCTTGGTCTTCTGTAAAAGTAAACTGGTCTAATTGATGATTTCCACAAAAACTGAAAAATTAAATAACACATCCGCCGAAGATCAGCATATGGCAGAATCTGATGGTAAGATATCAGTCTATTTGATACATTATTAGGAATAGTTATTTGTGTCATTTCTATGATTAAATGGTAATATTGTTGGAAATTCCGGACTTCTTTGACATTTTTTGTTTGTGCTAATCCTTTTAGACGACACTCAAGACTATGAACAAGAAGCTCAAAATCTGGCCCGTGCGAAGGAATGGATCCTTTCAAGGCATATTGACACGCTTGATCTAACGGATATTTTGTCCAACTTTCCAGAGATTTCAGTTGTAAGCACTTGTTCGATGCTTATCTAGTTCTTGATTTGGTAGAAAATATATTCGATGCTTGAGGCGATCTTCATGTATGTAGTGGCTTCGGCTATGTTGAAGTAAAATTCGAAATAAATTTTATTAAATAAATTCTAACAACTCGGTAGCAAGTACTATACACGAGTACTTTTCTCCTCTACATTCACTATTAAATTGCTGCAAAATGTGATGGCTTTTTGCAGGTATCGACAGAGGGTACTGGTCTTGACCAGAGATATCTATATAAAGGGCATTTAATTGATCTCTTAAAATAGCTTTAATGCCAAGGATTTTAGATAATTAACTATCGTTATGAAAATGACTAACCTTCCTGGTCGTGGCTTTTCGAGTATTGTTTTCAGAAATACTGAAAACGCTACAGAAAGAACGTTTAGTAACTTCGATAGGAAGATATGAATACAAAATTAACAGACGAAAGGTAAGGACTTACCCATGCATTCGCAAAGTCAGCAATTAAATCAGGTTGGCATTATTTCCATCATGCATAGTGGGTTTGCAGGATAATAACCCTGACGTTACTAGCAAAGAAGAGCAGCATCCATGCCATGAAGCAAAATATCAAAACGCTGTCGACTGCGCTCACGAGGATTCAATCAATCACGTCACAGGTCTCAATTCCTCGCTTCAATCAGAAAGAGACAAAATAAGCACGGCTAACTCCTATTCCAGATATATGCTTTCACTTCCACACCAAATCGTAGAAAAGCACAGATGTGGTAGCCATTTTTGAAAGTTGTCATGAAATAACACAGGTAAAATAGCAACCACACGTTAAGCATTGATTGTTATGAGTGAACATATGAAAGCAAAACAGGATATCGTGTATTGATCTGTGAAACATGAATACAATATGCAAAAATATAGTAAAAGAATCAATCTTCTTACCTGATTACCACGGTTCTCAGCTGCTGTTGTTGGTTGATGAATGAATACTTGGCTTGCCTTACAGGAAGATCTATGCATAAGCCATGGCTGATGATTAAAAATATGGAGAAGATGATGGTTTCTCCTATGGTGGAATCGATGAGGGCTATGCTGCCATGAAATAACATAGGTAAAATAGCAACCCCACGTTAGAATCAATCTTCTTACCTGGTTATAGTATGTCTAAAAATTACTAGCTCACAAGGACAAGAAGCCTTACCTGACGTCTGCCATTTCTCGATCTCAATAAACACTTCTTGTTATAACCTCCAGGTAAGGTATGAAGGCGGTGCCTAAAATACACTGCAAGGCGGTGCCTAAAATACACTGCACTATACCTGGGTGGGAACTCCTGGCAAAACACCTGCACCACCTTGCATTGACATGTACACCACCTCATGCACAACACCTACCAACCTACAAACAAACCTAGTATAGCCAACCTGCAAACAAATGTTAGCGAACTAATGCTAACATACCTGTAACATTAATATGAATACGTCGACCGCCACAAATAATAAACACAGTAAAGGTAAATAAACCTATGGTCCAGCCTCTTCCGCCTTGGGAAGAGGCCAAATAAGAAGGCAAACCCGGTCACTTTGGTTATCACGACAATGGTAAACACAACAGCATTCGAAAACTTTGGTCACCCTGCCATAATCCGCTTAAATTTGCCCCGAATTAATGCTATAGCATCGCAGCTAGATTACTATAATCCGTGGTCATTGCCAGATGACAGGGACTAATAGTAGAACTTAAACACTTAGATTATAGTTAATTTTAATCACCCCGTAAAAAAGAGTTCACATTATATTAGAAGTATCCCTCATATGAAGAAGTAAAATACATCCATCACCCCAAGAAACATCCACTAACGAGTAAAAGAAATTCACTGCAAAATATTAACAAAGTCCACCCATGATATCAAAATATTAACAAATTCCACATATATTTCAATTCATACTTTTTGTGGGTTAAACACCCAGGCGTCATTTGAATGGGTGATATTTCTGCAAGGCTCTTTAACATAATACCATTCACGGTCAATGCAAAGTAGGTGGGCATATTATAATTTCAATTTTTTTATAATTGAAGATATTATTTTTAAATATTTTATTATAATTATTTGTCAATTAATTTTGATTATAAATAAATTTTAATTTGGATTATAAACTTAAATTTAATTATAAATACTATTTTTTAGGATTATTTATTAATTTTATTAATATTTTTATGTAAATTACAATTTTAATTTAATTATTAATAATTTTTTACAATATTTAGATTTATTTTAATATAATTGTTTTTGGTTTTATTATTAAATTGACTTTACTTAAAAAATCATATAAAATGAATTATAATTTTTTTAACACATTAACATTAATAAAACTATGATCTTATAAAAAAATCTCCATATTAAAAATTATATAATAGATATTTTATTTTATTTTTTAATTTTTAAAATTTATTTATCTTATTATGTAAGATATTTAATTTAACTTATCTTGAACTGATACATGAGATATTTATCCACCATAGCTATCTTAATTTTTATTTTTATTAATTTTTTTTTTTAATCATCTCTTTTGTTTTCCGGATCCATATAATTAAATCGAGTTAATAACTGTATTCTGATTTATGTTTTGTTTTATTTATGAATAACCCTGTAATAAATTTAATTTAATTAGCCATGAGTGAAACGGAAGGCTGGCCAGGGTTTGATGCAGTTAGGGTTAGTGTTTTATGTTTAGAATTTTGAACGTAACTAATTAATGCAAAGCTAAAAGACGAAACGAATATGGAAGGCAGGGATCACGAACTTAATAACCACAAAAAGCAAGAATACGTTTATTTATCAGCAACCATGTAATAAATCTAATTTAATTAGCCATGAGTGAAACGGAAGGGCAGGGTTTGATGCAGTTAGGGTTAGTCTTTTATGTTTACAATTTTGAACGTAACGAATTATTGCAAAGCTAAAAGACGAAACAAATATGGAAGGTGGGGATCACGAACTTGATCAATAACCACAGAAAGCAAGAATAAATTTGAAAAAGCGAAGGCCTGTATTAGTCCTGATTCTGAGCTCGAAGATATCGAAGGCCTGACTGTTGAATATGTAATTTCAACGCAGCCGTACCAACGGCCAAAACCACCGCAGTAAAACCACAAACCAGCTTGAGGCATATCGGACCACTCTTTGGTATGGAGTGGTTTCCGTACACAAGGGCCCGATACGATATAGTGTTGATGCATGGCTCTCCCCATACGTCATCATCTTTGACATATCGGGACGTAAAGTTCAACATAAAAGAGGCTCCCGATATCTACGTCCGCCGTCCGATCTGCTCGAGCGTTCTCCACCGTCGATTGCTCCAAGCTGCATACCGGCAACATTAAAAGCTTGGCGTGGAGTAAAGTCAAGTTGAATTTTGACCATACCTTTATTAAAGTTTTGTCATACGCGTAGGTGGATTTTTAATTTTCTTTTACGGCATGTATGGGCATAATTTAAAATAGGCATGGGCATAGGTAAATGTTCTTAAATTTTAATGTTTTTTTACGGGAGTATGGTCATGTACGCAAGGTAATTTTTTTTGGTGTTGTGGTTGCATAAGTATAGTATGTTTATGTTTTTGTTGACCATTGGGTAAGTGTAAGAAATGAAAAATGCACAGCAGTGCAGGAGCGAAGAAGTGAAGAGGTAAATGAAGAAAACCAGGGGAAGCTTGTATCAAAAACCATGAATTGTTTCACACAGCAGTGAAAAGGGAACAGTAAGTTTTGGTGAATTTGTAGTTTTTCACACAACAGTGTGTTGATCATTTTATTTCTTTTACAACAGTAAGTACTTGTAATCTTTGTTTTCACACAGCAATGAATGTAAATGAAATTTTTACACACAGTGGTGTAAAATTTCAAAGAAGACAGAGTAATTTTGTTGAAATGATTTGGTGAATCCCTCTGAGTGAAAGATGATGAATATGTATCAGTGAATTTATTTTAATGAATAGATATCTTTTATGGTGGTGAAATACTCTGTTCTCAGTTAATTTTTTTTAAAAGCCTTCCTGTGCACAAAAGATCTTGGAGTAAAGGAAACAGAGCATTGGCTCTGTGTGCTTGGATTTTGTGTTTTTGGGATTTTGCCAATAAAATCCCCAACAGTGGTATCAGAGCAGGCTTAGGCTCTTTGAAGGTGACAAAGAAGCTGAAGGGAGGAGTCTTTTGTTGCAACAGTAGATCTTCTCCAGCAGAGTGAAGGCTCACTCAAGAAAATACTCAGGTATTTCACAAAGTTTTTTATGTGTTGCTGAAGAAACACTCAGTGTTTTAAATACACAGTCAAGGATTTAGAAACATAGTTAAAGAGTGCTAGGATGGCTAGCACAAGCACTGGTATGGGTATGTTTAACACCCAGCTCCCATAGTTTAATGGGAAAAACTATGACTACTGGGCAATAACTATGAAAGCCCTATTTTCTTGTCAAGATTTATGGGAATTAGTTCAAGATGGTTTTGAAGAACCAGCAGATGAAAATGAGTTCAATAGATTAACTCCAGCAGAGAAGGATCTGCTGAAGAACAATAGGAAGAAGGACTCAAAAGCCCTTGTATTTTTGTATCAAGCAGTGGACCAGAGTGTGTTTCCAAGGAGAGCAGCAGCTAAGACATCCAAAGAAGCATGGCAAACCCTCAAGACAGCCTATCAAGGCATGGAGAAAGTGAAGACAACAAAACTACAGTTGCTGAGGAGAGATTT
>APFE030718734.1:25768-53853 GCA_000404065.3 Pinus taeda | reverse complement strand
ATCTCTAAGGAAACTTGTATACACAAATACCAACCTTCGAGGTCACCATAAAGGCTCATTGACATGAGAACCAAACATGCCAAAAGATGATAATTGATCCAACAAGTGAAAGGGAACATGGCACTTAGAGGAGACAAATGGAATGACTTTCAGTGCTTGCAACCATGAATGTCATTGAAGCCATAATAATATGAAAATGATAACTGGTCCTTCATGCTACACTAAGAGGTATAATTCAAAATATGTTCTTTGTTT
Organism: Pinus taeda; assembly: GCA_000404065.3. Taxonomy (NCBI): domain Eukaryota; kingdom Viridiplantae; phylum Streptophyta; class Pinopsida; order Pinales; family Pinaceae; genus Pinus; species Pinus taeda. The sequence goes on along the minus strand of APFE030718734.1, from coordinate 53,598 downwards.
TCCATACTGGCCCTCTAAAGGGTTATGCATCAGATGGAGTCTTCATGTGGTCCCGATCTTCTATCGTACCCTAGATTCCTTGATCACCTTATATATTCTCCTCATCTCCTTGAGATTCATCTAGCATGTCATCCTTCTTAGTGGCCACTGAGAGACGGGATTGTGTAATTTAAGAGGGCAGTGACTACTGTGGGATAAGGCACTAGTAGGACAAATCTAGATAGTTTCAGGAGGCAAGGTGGACTGGGCACCTGAGATGTCTGAAGGAAAAAATTGTGCAGTTTCTGGAAATAGTGGGTTCCAGCTGAGGGAAGGACACTGGAGGAAGCCATTATGTAGTTTTGGATGCCAAAGGAGGCTGGGATTTCTACGCATTGTGCAATTCCAACATGGAAGGGAAAATCTTGAGGGTTGCAGATGCGAAGTGCATAGTTCATGAAAGATGGATGAGGCTAGGTTGCTAGGGAAACTATGGAATTTGGCTAAGTGTGGGATCAATTTAAATGATGTGAATAGTGATAGAACTTTAATATGATCACATGCTTCAAAAATTAGTGATACAACATAGACCATTTAGAACATATAAAAACATACTTCGCTTAATGCAACAACCTTTTTGGTAGCTTACGACAAGCATGGCTCCGATGATATACTTTGAGAGGATAAAGGTGGCAATTGTGCAATAGTACATGAAATGAGTGTGAAACATGTCTATGTGATGAGAACAATTCATTGTCACAAATATTTCCCCTCGAGGTATAACAAACTTCCCTTTTCATGACAAGCAATAATCTCCATAACCAAAGATAACACATACTATATAAAGATAAAAACGTGAACGACTCTTAAGATCGGAGAAGGGAGTTTAAGATCATTAACTTACCAATAAGTGACTAACGAATGATTGATCACAAGATCCATAGTAGGCTCCAAAATTCAAGTATAGGCCAAAATTTTGGAGGGTGTTGCAGCCAGTAAAACATAATGGCAGAAAATTTATGAATATAATTTGGAAAAAGCTATTGTAAATAAGTATTTTATTTATCAATAAAATCACTGAAACTTAGGCACTAGGAGGAGACACTCGAAAATGAGATTGGTTGCCAAAAAGTGGAAAAAAATATGGAATATTTCATTGCTAATTAGATTAGATAAATCCTTCAAGATAACAATTCTATAAAAAATTTAGATAAGATTAAGGGATGGGAGAGAAAAATCCCTCTACAGGGCTTAGTTAAGGAAAGATACTAAGTTGGTTGCAGTTAAAGCACAGTGGGAGAAAAGTGCAAGATTTTAAGGAAAATCTTAGGCAAGCCAACAATAAAGCCCACAAAAATGGGACACTACAAAAAGGAAACAATTATCTTGAAGGAAGGGTATAAACTACCCATGGGGGGATCAATGAGGTTGTTGTTACCCGGCAAAAAAAATATCAGCTTGGGGATGATCTAAAGGAACTCAATTCTATGGTTGGATGGAGACATTGTTCTCTTCTCAAATGTAGGCTAAATACAGTATAACTAGTTAGGTTTTTATTTTCCTTTTTTATAATGTTCGAAGGTTTGGTAAATTTTATTCTCGCTTTTTTACAACAAGAAATTAGAATAGTATGAAGAATTTCATGTTATGATGGTAATATGTATTATCTTGTGATCTTAGTTTAGGGAAAAGGGTATATTTTTAGTTTGGAATTTTGTGATCCGAATGGAAAATGGCATCCACCCATGGTATTGTAAGTGGTATCCACCCATGGTATTCATTTTCTCATGGTATTGTAAGTGGCATCGACCCTTGGTATTCATCTTCCCATGGTATTTATCCACTCAGAGAATTTACCCACGGTATTGCAAGAGAAATCCATCCACGGTATTTACCCACCTATGGAATTTACCTATGGTATTGTGACCAAAAAAGTTTATAAGTAACAAGTCACATTTTGTAAAAGGATAGATTGCCTACCACAATGTAACCTTTATAGTTATTATTTGTTTTAATAAAAAGAAAATCTTTATGGGTTTTTAATTGTGTGTTCTCCTATTTTCTTTCAGCATTTCAATTTTTTAGATCTTGGAGGCCTCCCCATAAAACCCAGATCATTTTGAAATAGTACTCTTCTATGCTTCCTCTAGATATGCAACAATATTTTTTTTTATGTTAGATAATTTTAATCTTCACAATAAATACCCTTTTAGCATGAGAATGGAAAAGAGTAGTTTGTTTACTATAGGGTTACTACTATCGTAGAATTTGCAAGTAAATGGGCCCTATTTTATTCTCAGTAGATACTGAATATATGAACTTTGTACAAGGAAAGGTCGATAATTCAAATTCATATTAGTAGGATTTTTTACAATTTATATAACCAAGTCATGAATAAATATTACAATTGGTCTATAAGTATTTTAAGTGCATGCACTTGTAACAGAGTATGTCAAAAATTCTATGACGTAAGAAACATATTGCTTTGTGAGGCATTACTTGCAGAAAAAGAGTAAGAATATAAACATGATACCTATACTAATTTTTAAAGGTCCAGTATAATCTGGAAATTAATAGCAACATATCTGTAGAGATGGACAAATTAATAAATAACTAAGAGGAATTATAAAATTTCACAGTTTGTTAGTTTGATCCAGATATATTCTTATTCTTCAAATTTAGTCAACCGAAATAACTTTGAAAGAAAAAGAGTAATTATTTTAGTAACCAATTCTAGCCAGACTATGAGACACACTGCACTTTAAGGAAGCATGTAGGTGGTGCTTTTACAATAATTATAGTAAGCCGGCTTTTGTTTTTTGAATTAGATGGTAGAATGTAAATAAATACCACCGTATCCTATACTAGAAACCACCAGGTACACTGCGAATTAAATTGGTAGAAAATGATGAGTGTATTATAATTACACTCTAAGTTAGCCTCTATAAGAACGACAAATATTCATTTCAAATCATAATATCTGAAATCACAAAAGAGGGTTCGTTAAGAAAATAGTGAACAACTTAAAATTCCCAATATGAAAACACAAGACAGGACTTTGGTAAGCCAACAATGAACGAAAATGTTATGGGGAGGAAATCATTCAAAGAATATCACAATTATAAATGGGATAAATTATGAATCAAGCAAAGTATATCATAATATCTTAATTATCGAAGTTATACTTCGTAAACTAAATCGGAGACAAAGTGGCAGATAAGGAAAATACAATGGGTGTTTGTAACACCCTCTCCTAGGTCTACCTAAAGAAACCATGAAAACTGGGGTAGACATGAGATGAGAGGCTACTATGATCACATTATACCTCCTATGTGACCTTAAGGAAGTGAAATCAACAAAACATCACGTACATTCGTGCAACATCATCAACACAAACCTCAGGAGATAAGTCAGCCACTCATAAAGCTTGCCCCTGGGTCCCACTATTGTTCTGCATCTTAGGCTATAGTCTCTCTCATGCTATGAAAAAGGGAGCTACTAACAACCTACAGTCGCTCTCATAGGCCTAGCTGCTAGTGACTGTGGACCAAAATTTTCATTTATGTGCCAACAATCTTGGGATTTAAGCCATTTTTCTAGCCAAGAATCCCAACCTCTCCCTAGAACTTTCTACAACCTTCATAATTTGTTAACATGGTAGCAATGTTGATAAATTAAAATCCACCTCAGGACTAGGCAAGAGCATCCCCAACCAGGACTGATGTCCTGTTAAACACTTGGCCTAAATATAACCTGCAAGTCTAGGATATAAGACATAGCATAAATTATTGAAACAAATTATGAAACATAACCAGAAGGTTCGCCTCCTTCTCCATTGAACTACTACGTCATCAACTAGGACTTTCATCCATCCATTTAAAAGTTACATGCAAATACATGAAATAACCATGACATGAACCAACCATTTAACCATTATTATAGCCGGAATAAAACCATGTAAATATCATAGACAAAACAACCATTAAATCCACATATAAATCAATGAAAAAGTAAGAGAACTTAGCTTTTATTAATCATAGGAAAATCTAACCAGGTTTGGGACTTCCACGTAACACCCTACCATAACCATGGCTGAACGAAATCTTTCTTTAAGCCAATCACCCCCATTCCATATTCCAAGCATGAATATGGGATCTCATAGAACAACGAATCCAAGAACGAGCAAGGGAATCTAGTGGTTAAACCACCTCCAACCTCATCAAACCATGATCATGCCAAAACCAGTGCTCCGATCAAAACCGAACAAAACTTGGAATTCCATCCGGAATCCATCACTCTCCTTGAGGAATTTTTCATCTCCTTGTCTCTCAGGCTTTATCGCAATCCAAACCTGGATCACTAGGCCCTAAACTAGGACATCTCCCTTGAGCTTTACCATGTATCCCACAAAATCTAGTCAAGGGATTCCTAAGCCTTTGGAAATGGAGCTTAAGATGACCTCTCCCATGGATTTTGAAATCCATCTAGCAAACCAAAGCTCAAAAAATGAAATAAATATCCAAACACCATGACATACACAAAAAGGAAAGGCTAGGCTGAAAACCTTTGTCATAACCCGACAAAACCATGCCATCGACAGTAACAAAACCTTACACCAACATGAAAATTCATGCATGTCCAAGCCATCTAGGATATCACACATGAAAAAGGTCATCTACAAGTATTCTCGCTGAAGGTGCTTGATCCTGCTTTCCTTTCCATGATCCTTGCTTGCCTTCCTTTCCCTTTGCTTGATTTCCTTCCTTGATCGAAAGTTAGAATGCTCCACGAAAACTCTAAGTGACTGAGAGAGAGAGAGAGAGAGAGAGAGAGAGAATAATGAGAGAGATCTAAACTTGAACTTGATAAATGCCATGAACTGATCCTCATAAGCCTTTTTATGCATGAGGCATATAATTTCTCCATCTTCAATTATTTTCCTTCAATTTCCTCCTCACATGCAACTAATGAACTTTCACCTTACATTTCTCCTAATTTCCTTTATTTTCATTAATAAATATTCCAGACATGAATTTTTTATTTTTAATGTCTTTCCCTTAGCCTTTGCCATTTTTCCCTAGCCAAAACACACATCCAGTGATGCCCAGTAGGATATATTTTCCCAATATTCATCTTGGAGTAAGTGTCCCTTAATTGTGATCTTATTTTTCCTTTGTTAATTGTTATTGCATGAACATTTCACCAGGTCTATTGCAGAACCGCCCCCTTAGGCAATAATGTCCTCTGTGTTAAACCACACCATGACCTTAGAAAAACTACTAAAAAGAAAACATATTGCCCATGGAGCTTTATAACTTAGCTCACTGTAGTATTTATAAGGTAATACCTTATCAAGAGAAAAAAATCATGAAAACATGATGATATAACAACCATAAAAACATGAGACCCATACCACTTATTGGAGCTTTATAAATTAGCTCTTGGTGGTATTTACATCCATATACATATACATACATATACCATGACATCAGCAAAACATATGCCAACCATATACCAACATCAAACCAAAATTTCTTTGCCTCAACTAGAAAACAATGAAGGATATAGGACCCACATCTAATCTTCCATCTCTCATGTAGCTTCTTCATGCCTAAAGTGCTTCCACTGAAATTTTACTTGCTCTATGGCTTTGTTCATGAGCATGAGATGTTTCCATTTCACTATGCACTAAGGATCCGACTGAAACTTTCCTTCTTGCTCCCCCTGCAATACAGACCAATTAATAACATGATGAACATCCTTTTTATACTTCTTAAGGATTGAAATATGGAAAACATTAGGGAATTTCAATGTTGGAGGTAGTGCAAGCTGATATGCCACTGGTCCAATCCTCTTAAGGATCTCAAAAGGCCCACAATACCGTGGTGCCAACTTGGCACATGAATCAATCCTCAAAGAGAATTTCTTGGGCTTGATGCAAAAATACACATGCTCCCCAACCTAAAACTCCTTGAATACCCTTGGCTTGTCTACATAAATCTTATGCCTATCCTAGACTGCATTTAGGTTCCTCTTTATAACCTACATTTCCTACTCCATGTCTACCAACATATCCAGTCCAATAAGCACCATGTTCAGTGGATTAGTTTAGTAGATGGGAGTATTACAACTCCACCCATACAATGCCTTGAAAGAAATGATCCTAAATGATTCCTTATGTTGTCACAAAATCATACACTAAAGGCTGCTACTTAGTGAGATCTCATGCAACTGTTTCAAACCAGTCTTTAGACTAAGGTTTAGCCTCCTTAGTCAGAGAGGGCTCTCTCACAGATTTTGATATGCATTTAAGGGCAAAAAGATGGCTAACTCTTTAAAACAGTGAATAAATTTTAAGCTGGTTGGAACAACAAAATCAAGGCTTCTCCCATTGGGTTCATGGAGTCATACATTCCTACAGTAAACAAGCAACTACTGAATCATAGAAACCAAGGCATATAATGTCTCACTGTTCAAAACATCTACCAAGAAGGACTTCTACTCAACAAGACATACACAGGAAGTCTGAGCATCAATGATGAATTCAGAGTGATTGCATGTCTAGTGAACTGTAAAACAAGATGAATAGAACCAAAACCACATATATTCTGAACATTTGAGACATAAGATGAATCTTGGGAAGAAAAAATATGCTTTCTATTACTGTGAAAAGAAACTTTACATAAACCAATATGAAAACTCTGTCTTTTTTGATAAAAATCTCCAACCCTTGATACATCAGAGTTTTTCCTATATATAGGAAACAAAACTAAACTATCTTGAGTCTCCTCCTCCAGCATGAGGGGAGCTCGAAAACCTATGATTAACTACCTTATCCATATTTAAACTAACTTATTAAATACAGAGGTATTGTGCTTTTAATACAATAGAGTCCTATTTCTGATCAAACTCTACTACCATCTCCTCGTGTACATGATTCTCTCCTGATCTTTGACACCTATGCCTTTCCTGTAGTGGCTGAAATATATTTGAGGAGCATTCACTGAACTGGCTGCCTTGGATTCCAACTGTGTTGCTGACTTAGCTTTTGATGAAGATATATCCTCTGTTTTCACGGTCCCTGCTTTAATCCATGTTTATTTTCCAACAAAACGTGCTTGAAGCTATAGAATGACCTTAATGACCATGCAATAACACCATATGACTGATAATCTGGACGCTTTATGGACACTGCCAGGTGTTCAACTCAAAATTCTGGTAACCCTACCAGAAATCCTAATTTTCCGGTCATAAAGATACTTTATGAAAACTTTAGTAAAGACAAAAAAGTTTCCCCTTTATGCAACAAGATTTACATTTGTCATTCTTTGAAGGCTTTGGCAACCATTTATGATTTCCTTCCTATCCTCGAAGCCTTTCTTCACAAAATTTGATGACCTCAGCATCATTTTTGAATTTTCTTTTAAAAACAGTCACCTACAGCAGTTTCGTAGCGCGCTACGAAACTGCTTTTCTTTGCAAAATCACAGTCTTCAATGAATTTTTTCAATTACTTTGACTGTTACAGCTTCACCCTTGGTTCCAAGATTACTAATTTGCCTTCCTTTTATACATGCCTCAAAAATTAATTAACTTAAGAAAAATAAACAAAACTTAGAGCAACATTTGACCTTTAAACAATTTCAATTTATTTAGCAGCTAACTTGCCTAGCTGAGCCTTTAGCTTTGCAAGTTCATTCTCCATGGCTACATTCTCTGATACTGTCTTTTCTAAATCAACCATTTCTTTGTCAGCTGCTTCCCATTTCTCCTTTGTAGATGAGGTTTTGTCTTTCTTGACCATAGGAGCTTTTTCCTTCACATCTTTCTTTCTGCTCTCCTTTGTCTTTTCTGCCTGAGCTATCTGCTTTCCTCTTTGTTTGGCCTGTCCTCTGGTATAGATTGTTCTTTTGGTTTCCTCTGCTTTCTCTGCCTTCTCTGCCTTCTTTGCCTTAGGCAATGGTCTGGTTTCTTTTGTTGTTACCTTGGCAGTTTCCTCATCTTTATGGACTTGCTCTGCTGCTTGGATTTGTCTCCTGGTAATTGGTCTTCGGGGCTTGACCATGAATTCCTTACCAGCCTCCTCAAACCTTAGCCTTTTTGAGGCTTTTGATTTTTTGGAGCTGTCAGGGGATGATTGGGTTAGATCAATTGGCGTAGGCTCCACCTGCACTGATGTGGTTTGTTCAAAGTCAATTGCTTCCAGCAAATCCTTTAGACTAGCCTTTGACATAGGGCTGTCTTCCACTACTACTGATTTTCCTTTTTCTCTGCTTAGCTGGATTCTAGTTCTGATCCTTGTTACTTGTGCAACTCCACTTGGCTTTGATGCAATTTTCTGATGTTTGGTCTTCTCCTTGGATGGTTTGGGTGTCTCTTTTATGACCACAGGCTTCTCTGATTTCCTTGGTTTATCTTTGGGTTTCTTTCGGTCTTTAACCTCCTTCTTGAGTTCAGCCAATGTGGGCTCTTGAATCCTTCTTTCTTTTTCCCTGTCTGGCAGTGGGGTAAGACCTATTTTGCTTTGGAAACCCGACATGAAAATAAAAGAGTCCCAATCCCTTCCGATTTTTTGTAAGCTATCTAACACCAGTAACTTAATTAAACCATGGTGGAAAAGTGAAGTTTCATAATTATCCTTTTTAAACTGAACTTTGTCGCACATTTTACCAAGACTCCTGAATAAATTAAAAGGGATATCTATTGACGCCTTCCCTGTGAAATGTAGCAAGAGTTTGAAGTGATATGAGTAAACTTTGGTGTACCTTCCCTCGCATGTGAGGTATTTCTGGATGGCTGTGAGGAGCAGAGCATAATGCTCTTTAATATAATACCTTGGCACCGCCTTAGTGAGGTCCTCGTTTGCATATTGATCCTTCAGAAACTCCTTACATGGAGTCATGTCAAACTTATAATTCTTGAACCATTCCTGACCACTTCTTGGAATTTCAGTGACAACAGAAATAGCTTGCGGAGACACAGGGAACTCTAATAATGCAACCTTAGAATTCAAACCACTGAAATTTAGTGCAAAGGCTTTAGTTACCTCTGTGTGTCCGCCCTTCAATTTTTCACAGAACCTCCAGCAACCGGCCTGTTTGAAAGCTCGTGCAACACCTTCATCTTTGAGTGTGAGATCAATTCCTTCTGGTTCGGTTCTCAGACATCTCCCGGATCTATGCTCTCTTTTCTCCATCTCACTCAGAAAATTCTTACACAGAGAACTTAATCAGCACATCCAATTTACACAACAGCTTCGGCTTTGGAATGCAGGCTCGCTTGCAGTAGTCTCTTTTTAAATGAGAATTCGGGCTTCCTTGTGTTTTTTCAAACGCTCATCATAGAACAGGCACGTTAATGCATCATGAGTAAACATAATTACACTACCATACCTCATAAGATTTATTGAAATAATTGACATGTGTGTGATCCTATATCTGATGGCGGAATGAATCCTATCATGACCTGGAGAGGACGTCGACTGACACATATGAACGGTTATAATGACTCACCTCCCGAGATTTGACATTTCAAGGAAATATGCTGCAGAAAAACCCCGAATCCCCGATTTCGTAGCGCAGGCAATTATGAAATGACATACCGCGCTACGAAATGGCTGCTCAATGATATGTTGCGGAAAGGTGGAAAAATGATTGCGCAGCTAAACTAGCCAATCATATCGCGCTGCGAAACTGTGCAAAATCAGAATGAAGTAATCAAGACAAGACATGCTTTAACTATCATGAGAGAGGGTATCTAACGGTTTTTTACAAGGACTCACATCAATACCTTTGGAAAACTAATTTCAAAGTGACACACCTAAGAACCTATTGACTTAAAACAATTTTTTTTTTTTTTATATATGAATCTCTGGCCATAGGTAAACTATAGTTTTAAGTGATAACACCTTATAACCATTGTTGTATGTGAACTCAACCAAAGGAAGATACTCCTCCCATTTCCTCTGGTGGTGCATCATGTATATCCTCAACATATCCTCCAAAATCTAGTTGACCCTCTCTCTTTGGCCATCTGTCTATGGATGATAAGTTGTAGTGAATTCCAACTCTGTACCCAAGGTTGCAAATAGCTCCTTCCAAAACTTGGAAGTGAACTTAACATACCTGTTTCACACAATCTTATTTGGGACAACATGCAGTCTCACTATCTCTCTGATGAACACCTACGCTACCTCACTCCTTGAATATGTATTCTTCACTCGAATAAAGTGAGCTACCTTACTCAACCGTTAACCACAACCATAATAGAATCATGTCGATTAACTTTGCTTAGAACATCTATGATGAAATCCATGGAAATGACCTCCCATTTCCATTCTGGAATCAGATTAGATTGTATTAGACCACCTGGATGCTTGCATTCTACCTTTACTTACTGAAAATATAAACATATAGAAACAAAATCTGTCAGTTCCTTCCTTTGATTTGGCCAACAGTAGAACTTCTTCGCCACCGTCAACGTCTTCTGATATCCTGGACGACCCGAGTATGGATTGATGTGTAACTCTCTCAAGATAAGATTCTTGAGATCACTACAATTTGGCACATGGATCCTATCTCGAAACCTCATCAAGCCAGATGTGATCAAACGATAGTCTACATCCTTATGACCTGTACATGTACCTGCACCTGTACCTGTACTTTGTCGTAACATGTGCATTATCTCCATGTATTTGTCATCCCATTGTCTTGTCTGCAAGATCCTATCCTGTAACTCTGTCTCATAAGAGCTCATAGTTGTTGTATGATTTACCTGTACCTTCCTAGTAAGAGCATCTACAACCTAGTTCTCCTTCCCTTCGATGTATCTAATCTCGAAGTCAAAATCACTAATGGTGGCGAACCATCTAGATTTTCTAGAATTTAGATTCGGTTGGTCAAACAAGTACATCAATCCACTATGATTGCTCATCAATACAAATCTCCTGCCAAGAATATAGTGCCTCCACAGATTCAATGCATGTATGATCACTACTAACTCAAGGTCATGTGTTGGGTAGTTCTTCTCATGCTCATTCAGTTTCTGTGACTCATAACACACTACATGTCCTTCTTGGATGACAACTCCACCAAGTCGTATCTTGCAAGCATCTATACACACTACAAACTCTTGGTCTGGATCCGCAATATTTAACACTCGTGCATGTGCCAAAAATTACTTAAGCTACTCAAACTATTGTCACATTCCTCTATACATTCAAACTTATTACCATTCCTCAACAATGATGTGATAGGGTATGCAATGTGTGTGAATTTCTTGATGAACCTCCTATATTAACCTACCAATCCCATAAATGATCTCACCTAATCTAAATTATTAGGAGATTCCCACTCCAAGATGGCCCTTATGTTTTTTGGATCTACTGCAATTCATTCCTTGGTAACAACATGTCCCACGTAGTGTACCTCAATCTGAAAGAAGCTACAATTTCTAAGCATAGCATACAACTGATGCTCTCTTAGCAACCTTAATGCTACTGCTAAATGTTCGACATACTCCTCCTCATTTTTATAATATACTAGTATGTCATGAAAGAATATAATAAAAAATATGTCCAAATAAGGACACAATACACTATTCATCAAACACATAAATGTCGTTGGAGCATTAATCGAACTGGATGGAACAACAACAAACTCATAATGCACATACCTAGTCCCAAACGTAGTCTTGAAGATATCCTCCTTCTTGATGCGTACCTGATGGTATCTCAACCTCAAGTCGATCTTAGAGAATAATGTTTCTCCCTTTAACTGATCAAACAAATCATGAATCATCGGCAAAGGGTAGTTGTTCTTGATCGTTACCTTCTTTAGCTACCTATAATCAATGAAAAATCTGAGAGTACCATCCTTCTTCTTTATGAAAAACATTGGTGCACCCCAAGGCGATACACTTGGCCTAACGTATCCCTTGTCAAGCATCTCCTTTAACTACAAATTCAACTCTACAAACTTAGGTGTGCTCATCCTGTAAGGTGACTTTGACGTTGGAGCCACCCCTAGGATTAACTCAATAGAGAAATATACCTCCCAGTGAGGTGGAAACTCTGTAATGTCCTCACATAATACATCCTAAAACTCCTAGAAAACTAGGTGCCTTATCAACATATTTGTATCCTCAACCTCCTTACCCTTGCTGCTAGGGATGTGCACTACAAACATCACATAACCTTTTCTATGAATTCTCCTAGCCTCCATAGCAGTAACCATCCTCACTGATGTAGGCCTCTTTCCTTGTAAAGTCCTCTTTTCCCCACTATCATCCACACACTCAATGGCCTTCTTGAAGAAATCCATTTTGGTTCTATTAAGGTATAACCAATTCATACCATAAAGCATGCTATATGATCCTAATGGAAACACATTCAAGTGTGTTGCTGTAGGCACACCATTTAATTCAAATGCCTAAGGTTTTACCAAATGGTGAACTCACTTCTTTGTACTTGTATCCAACTATACCAACCAAGATTTTGCATGCACTCCTTTTGTCAAACCACACTTATCCACTAGGTTAAGATTAATATAACTATAGTTAAATCTATGATTAACCAAAATATAAATAACTTGATCACAAATATTATCATCCATATCAATGATCAATGCCTGATGGTCCACCTACCTATTGTCCACAATTGTATAGATCTGAGGAATGCTATGACCAACATCACCAATTGTATGAGCCCCCTGAGAATTATAGATTTGGGGTCTACCAGCACATGGATACTATGGACAATCCTTACCACATATCCAACACTACAATGGTTCTCTACCAGAGCCTCTAGCCTACTACACTCCATGTCCTTTATCAGTTGTATTGAATCTCTTGTAAGGAACTACGTTTTCTCTCTCACCTCCATCTTGAGGTCTTCCTCGCTTTTTTGTCCATTTTCCTTTAGCTTTCTTATTTCCTTTCAAGTCATGTGTTGGCTCAACTTTGTGCTTCAAATGATTATAACAATGCTTCAACAATCGGATGGCCTCCTCCAATTATCTAGGCTCATCAAACTCAATCTGGTCTATGTATGTTCCTGGTAGTCCACTATTGAATCTATGAACCTTGGCCTTCTCCACCTTGAGGTAAGGCACATATCTCAAGAACTCTAAAAACTTGCTAGTATACTCATCATTTGTCATGGAACCCATCTGCAACTAATAAAACTCCTTAGCTTTTTCATCATAGTACCTCTCCAACAAGTACTTCTTCTTGAAGAGCCTTACAAATGCATGCCAACTCAAATATTCCTCATGTATACCTTTGACATTCTTCACATCTTCCCACCAAATATCTTCTTTACCTTTGAGACTGAAAAGGGATATCCTTGCTTTCATGTTTTTTGAATAGCCATGCAATTGAAATAATTTCCTCATTCCAAGCAAACATGCCTCTGCATCCTGTGATTTGTTCATCTCTTCATTAAAGGTAGGCAACTTCTCTTTCTTAAACTCATCTAAAAAGTATCATCTATCACTCCTACTGTAAGGATAATAGCAATGATGATCAGGATGTCTATCAAAACCAGAACTACAATAGTATTTGTGTCCAGTACCTCTCCTATCTCGAGTGTCCAACAACCTGCGATATCTGATCAATTGAGATCTATCTGACATATTCCCACCATAAGACTTATGTCTACTAGAAGACCTACTGCCATATGCCCCATTAGTTACGTCCTCTTTCCCATGGTTGATATGAAGTGGCCCTTTTCACTACAATTCTTACAATGTCTAAAGTAGTATTTCATTCATCTCTACCTGTTTCTCTTATGCCTGCATGATTTTATCATTCTCCACTTTGCAACTCCTTATTTCTTTCAGCAAGCTTCTCAATGTGTCTACCAAATTAGAAGAATACTCCTCACCATGTTGCTAATATGATGCATAGGGATATTCTATGTAGTCTACCACCTTGCTAGCCATCTGATCTCTTTCCTATAATGCATATTATGTCAGCTAAACCAATTACAATAAACCAACATACCTTAGCACAATTTAGGCAGGATACCTTGTCTGCAATATCATCAAATTAGCATGATACATATATAACATAATCATAATAGAATATAGACATCTATCGAATAAATGGATCAACACATAAACATCCTTCTAGGTAGGGTCCAATCATCAATGTAAGGCCATACCAGCAATGCATGCTATGAACTTATGCATGACAAAAACCGTTATTCCATCATACACATTGCCACATGCAACCATAAACATCCATAAACAAAGCCTAATCAACTACAAATACACATAACCGCATGTAGTCAAGCATAAGAAATCAATTATTGTAACCAATCTACAAGGCTAATACATGTAATGAAACAATCAAGAGTGCAACCCAACATACAAGGATGTAATTAATATGCATATAATGAAGTAACCATTCATACACTTATGACATTATATTCCACAAAATCACATGAAGTTCCTCATGATAACCTTACTACAACCATGATCAACATGATGCAATGCAACAAGCACATGGAACACAAGTGTAAGAGACACACATGCAACTGAAATGCATTCATGACCAACACAGATTGCCTATTGAGTACGAGGGGCAAACCATGTTTTGATACCAATCTGTAACACCCCTTCCTAGGTCTGCCCAAAGTAACCATTACAAGTAGGGTAAAAATGAGATGAGAGGCTACTATGATCAAATTCGACCTCCTATGTGACCTTAAGGAAGTGGAATCAATGGAACATCATGCACAATCATCCAACATCATCAACATAACCCTAAGGAGATAATTCAATCACACAAAAAGCCTGTCCCTAGTTCCCACAGTTGTCCTGGATCTCTTAGTCCATAGTCACTCTCTCATTTTATGGGCAAGGGAGTGACTAGCAACCTAAAGTCACTCTCACAAGCATACCTGTCACTAACTGTCGACCAAAATTTCTAGTTTTGTGCCAATGATCTTGAGATTTAACCCACTTTTCTATCCCAAAATCTTTGCCTTTGCCCATAAATTGAAACAATCTTTAGAATTCATTAAGGATATGGTAACAATGTTGATAAATCAAAATCAACCTCAGGACTAGGCCCCAGCATCCCCAACTGGGACTGACATTCTGTCAAACACTTGGCTTCAATGCAACCTACAGGTCTAGGATACAAGACAAAGCACAAATGACTAAAACAACTTAAGAAACCTAACCATAAGGATCACCTCCTTCTCCATTGAACTACTACATCACCAATTAGATCTTGTATTCATCCATTTAACAGTTACAAGTAAATACATGAAATAACCATGACAAGAACCAATCATTTAACCATTCTTATAACCATGTAAATATTAGAGATAAGACAACCATTAAATCCACACATAAATTAGTGGAAAAGTAAGAGAAATTATATTTTATTAATCATAGGAAAATCTCACTAGGTTGGGGACTTCCACGTACCACCCGACCATAGATATGGCTGAATGAAATCTTTCTTTTAGCCAGTCATCCCCATGCCATATTCCAATCATGAATGTGGGATCTCATAAAACTACCAATCTAAGAAAAACCAAGGGAATCAAGAGGTTAAACCACATCCACTCTAATCAAATCATGATCACATGAAAATTCGTGCTCCAATCACAACCAAGATGAACTTGGAATACCATCTGGAATCCATCACTATCCTTGAGGAAGTTTTCGTCTCCTTGTCTCTCAGGCTTTATTGCAATCAAAACCCTAATCACTAGGCCCTAAATTGATACATCTCACTAAGGATTTAGTGTGTATCCTACCAAAACTAGTCAAGCGATCCCTAAGCCTTTGGGAATGGAACTTGAGACCACCTCCACCATGGATTCTGAAATCCATCCAACAAACTAAAGATAAAAAACTGAAATAAACATCCCAACACCATGCCATCTAGAAAAAGGAAAATCTAGGCTTAAAAACATTGTCATAACCACGCAAAACCATGTCACCGACAACAAGAGACCCATACACAAACATGCAAAGTCATGCATGTCCAAAGTAGCTAGGAAATCAGACATGCAAAAGGTCACCTACAAGTATTACTACTGAAGCTGCTTGATCTTGTGTTCCTTTCCTTTATCCATTCTTGCCATCCTTTCCCTTTTCTTTATTTCCCTTCCTTGATCCAAAGTTAGAGTGCTCCAAGAAAAATTTAAGTGACCAAGAGAGAGAGAGAGAGAGAGAGAGAGAGAGAGAGAGAGAGAGAGAGAGAGCTCCAAAATTGAACTTGACAAAAGCGAAGAACTAATCCTCAAAAGCCTTTTTATTCATGAGGCCTATAATTTCTTCATTTTCCATTATTTTCCTTCAATGTCCTCCTCACATGCAACCTGTTACCTTTCACCTTACATTTCTGTTAATTTCCCTTAGTTTCATAAATAAATGTGCCAAAAATGCTTTTTTTCCTTTTAATGCCTTTTCCTTAGCCTTTTCCAATTTTTGTTAGCTAAAACACACATCTAGTGATGCCCATTAGGATATATTTGTTCAACATTCATCTTGGAATAAGTGTCCCTTAACCATGGCCTTATTTTTCCTTTATTAAATTTTATTACATGAACTTTTTACAAGGGATATTACAAAACCCTCCCCTTTAGGGAACACCATCCTCAGTGTTAGGCCACACCATGACCTCAACAAAACCACTGAAAATAAAACATACTACCCATGGAGCTTTATAACTTAGCTCGTTGCAGTATTTACAATGAAAGACTTTCTCAAGAGAAAAACATCATGACAACATGACCATATAACAACCATAATAACATGACACCCATACTACTTATTGGATCTTTATAACTTAGCTCATGGAATTATTTACATTTATATACATTTACATACATATATCATAACATCAACAAAACATATGCTAAACATATACCAAAATCAAACCAAAATTGCTTTGCCTTAGCCAGCAAACAATGAGGGATATAGCTCCCACATCTGATCTGTTGTGTCCCATGTAGCTTCCTTAGGTCCAAAGTGCTTCCAATGCACTTTACCTTTCTCTATGCCTCTATTCCTAAGCATGAGATGTTTCCACTACAGTATGCACTGAGGCTCCAGCTGGAACTCTCCTTCTTACTCCACCTGCAATACATACCAATTAATAACATGATAAACATCCTTTGTATACTTCTTAAGCATTGAAATATGGAAAACATCATGGACTTTCATAGTTGGAGGCAGTGCAAGTTGATATGCCACTGGTGCAATCATCTCAAGGATATCAAAAGGCCCACAATATCGTTGTGCAAACTCGGCACATCAACCAATCCTCAAAGAGATTTTCTTGGGATTGATGTGACACATGATCCCCAACTTGAACTCCTCAAATAACTTGTGATGATATACATAACTTTTCTTCCTATCCCACGCTGCCTTTAGGTTCCTCTTTATAACCTATATTTCTTGCACCATGTCTATATGCATATCTAGTGCAATAAGCACCTTGTTCACTAGATCACTCCAGCTGATGGGAGTATTACAAACCCCCCATAAAATTCCTCAAAATAATTGATCCTCAATCACTCCTAATAACCATTATTGTATGCCAACTCAACCAAAGGAAGATACTCCTCCCATTTCCTCTACTAGTGCATCACGTACATCCTTTGCATATCCTCCAAAATCATGCATACCCTCTCTGTCTCACCATTTCTCTGTGGATGATAAGTTGTACTGAAGGCCAAATATGTACCCAAGCATGCAAATAGATCCTTCTAAAACTTGGAAGTGAAATTTTCATCCCTGTCTGACACAATCTTCTTTGGGACACCATACAGTCTCACTATCTCTCTAATGAAAACCTGTGCTACCTCACTAGCTGAATATGTAGTCTTCACTAGAATGAAGTGAGCTACCTTGCTCAACATGTCAACCACGACCATAATAGAATCATGTTTCTTCATTTTCCTTGGAATACCTGTGATGAAATCCATGGAAATGACCTTCCATTTCCATTCCTGAATCGCAATAGGCTACAGTATACCATCTATATGTTTCCATTCCACCTTTACTTGCTGACAATCTAAACATCTAGCCATGAACTCTGCTATGTCTTTCTTCAGATTCAACCGATAGTAGAACTTCTTCCCCACTATCAACATCTTATGATATCCTGGATGACCCGAGTATGGCTTGACATGTAACTCTCTTAAGACAATCTTCTTGAGCTCACTGCAATTCAGGACATAGATCCTATCTCGAAACCTCACTAATCCATATTCTATGAGATGATAGTTTGCATCATGATCATCACCTGTATCTATACCTACACTTTTACCTATACTCTACTGTAACTTGTGCATGATCTCAATGTATTTTTCATCCCATTGTGTTGCCTGCAAGATCCTGTCCTATAACTCTATCCCATTAGAGCTCATGGCTGCTATATGATTTACCTGTATGTTCCTACTAAGAGCATTTTTAACTGGTTATCCTTTCCTTTGATGTATTTGATCTCGAACTAGAACTCACTAAGGGTACCCATCCAACTAACTTTCCTAGCATTTATATTTAGCTGGTCAAACAAATACCTCAACCCACTGTGATCGCTCATCACTACAAATCTCCTGTCAAGAAGATAATGCCTCCACATATTCAATGCAAGTATGTTCGTTGCTAACTTAAGGTCATGTGTTGGGTAGTTTTTCTCATCCTCATTCAGTTTTCATGACTCATAGCACACTACCTGTCCATCTTGCATGAGAACTCTACCAAGTTCTCTTGCAAGCATCTGCACACACTACAAAATCTTGGTCTGGATCTACAATCTTCAGCTGCACTGGTGCATGTGTTAACAATTGCTTAAGATGCTCAAAACTATCCTCAGATTCCTCTATCCATTCAATATTCTTACCTTTCCTCTAAAATGATGTCATAGGGTATGCAATGTGTGAGGAGTTGCTGATGAACCTCCTATAGTAACCTGTCAATCCCATAAATTATCTCACCTCATCTACATTCTTAGGAGTTTCCCACTCCATGATGGCCCTTATATTTTCTAGATCTACTGCAATTCCTTCCTTGGTTAAAACATGTCCCAAGTAGTCTACCTCAGTCTGAAATAAGCTACACTTTCCAAGCTTAGCATAGAACTGATGCTCCCTTATCAACCTCAACATTTCTTCTAAATGGTCGACATTCTCTTCCTCATTTTCAGAATATACCAGTATGTCATCAATGAATACAATAACAAACTTGTCCACATAAGGATGCAATAAAATATTCATCAAACACATAAATGTAGTTGGAGCATTGGTCAAACCAAATGGAGCAACAACAAATTCATAATGCCAATACTTAGGCTTGAGTCCAGCCTTGAAGAGATCCCCTTCCTTGATGCATACTTGATGGTATCCTGATCTCAAGTCGATCTTAGAGAATACTGCTGGTCCCTATAACTGATCAAACAAATCTTTAATCCTTGGTAAATGGTACATGTTCTTGATCGTTACCTTATTCAGTTACCTGTAATCAATGCATAATATGAGAGTACCATATTTCTACTTTACGAACAACAAGGGTGCACCCCATGGCAATACACTTGGCCTAATATATCCCTTGTCAAGCATCTCCTTTAACTGCAACTTTAACTCTACCAACTCAGTTGTGCTCATCTTGTAAGGTTCTTTTGATTCTGGAGCCACCCCTCACACTATCTCAATAGATAAATCTACCTCCATGTGAGGTGGAAAATCTATAATGTCCTTAGGGAATACATTCTGAAACAACTAAAAAACTTTGAACCTACTCAACATCTCCATCCTCAACCTCCTTACCCTTGTCACTAGAAATGTGTACTACAAACATCACATAACCTTTTCTTCTACTTGTTTTAGCCTACATAGTGGTATCCATCCTCATTGGCGTAATCTTCTTCTTTCCTTGCAAAGTCTTCTTTTCCCCACTATCATCCACACACTAAATGGCCTTATCAAACAAATCCAGTTTGGTTATGTGAAGGTATAAGAAATCCATACCCAAAAGCATGCTATACGATCCCAAATAGAAACAAATCTAAGTGTGCTGCTATATCAATACCATTTCACTCAAATGCACAAGCTCTTATCGAATGGTAAACTTGCTTCTTTATACCTATAGCCAACTCTACCAACGAAGGTTTTTCATACACTTATTTTCTCAAACGACAGTTATCAACAAGGTTAGGATTAATATAACTATAGTTAGATCTAGGATCAATTCAAATAGAAACAACTTGATTACAAACCTTACCATCCATCTCAAGGATCGATGCCTGATTGGTCCACCTACTTGTTGTCCATGGCTGCATAGATCCGAGGAATGCTATGACCAACATCACCAATTGTATCCACCTATTGAGCACTATAGATATGGGTTCTACCACCACACTGATACTATGGACAATCCTTCTTATGATGATCCTAACGACATAGCCAACATTACAATGGTTCTCTACCACCACCTCTAGCTTGCTGCTCTCCATGTCCTTTCTCAGTTGTATTGAATCTATTGTGAGGAACTCCATTTTCTTTCTCACCTGCAGCTTGATGTATTCCTTTCTTTGGTGTCCATTTTCCTTTATCTTTCTCATTTCCTTTCAAGTCATCCTTCAAATCAACTTTGAACTTCAACTACACATAATAATGGTTCAACTTTTGAATGGCCTCCTCTAATGATCTAGGCACATCAAACTAAACCTTATCTCTATATGCTATTGGTTGTTCATTGATGAATCTCTGACCCTTGGCCTTCTCCTCCTTAAGGTAAGTCACATATCTCAAAAGCTCTAAAAACTTGTTAGTATACTCATCATATGTCATGGAACCCATCCACAACTCATAAAACTCCTTAGGTTTGTAATCATAGTACCTCTCCAACAAGTACTTATTCTTCAAGATCTTTTCAAACACATGCCAAGTCAAATCTTCCTCATGTATACCTTTGACATTCTTCACATCTTCCCACCAAATATCTATTTTACCTTTGAGACTAAAAAGGCCCTCCTTGCTTTCATGTTTTCTGAATAGTAGTGAAATTGAAGGAATTTCCTCATGCTTGGAAGCCATGCCTCTGCGTCTTGTTATTTCTTCATCTCTCCATCAAAGGTGGGTGGATTCACTTTCTCAAAATCATCCAACAAGTATCCCCTATCAATCCTCCTCTCAGGATGATAGCGATGATGATCGAGATGTCTATAAAAAATAGAACTAGTATAGCACATGTGTCCAATACCTCTTGTATCTAAAGTGTCCAACAAACTACCATACCTGATCATGTCAGATCTATCTAACTTGTTCCCACCATAATCCCTGTGTATACTAGGAGACCAATTGCCATATGCCCCATTAGTGATGTCCACTTTCCCATGGCTAATCCGAAGTGGCCCCTCTCACTCAATTCTGACAGACTCTGAAGTAGTATTGCATTCACCTCTTCTTATTTCTCTTATGCCTGCATGATTTTATCATTGTCCGCTTTGAAAATCCTTATTTCTTCCCGAAATATTCTCAATTTTTCTGCCAAATCATAAGAATTCTCCACACCATGCTACTCATCTAATGCATAGGGATATTCTATGTAGCCTACCAGCTTGCTAGCCATCTGATCTCTTTCCTGCAAGACATACTATGTCAGCTAAACCAATTACAATAAAAAAATGTACGTTAGCGTAATTTGAGGAGGACACCTTGTTTGCAATATCATCAAATCAACGTGATACATATATAACATAATCATAATAACATATAGAAAATCTATTGAAAAAATGCGTTAACACATAAACATCCTTCTGGGTAGGGTCCAAACATCAATGTAAGGTCATTTCAACAATGCATGTTATGACCTTATGCATGACAAAAACCATTATTCCATCGTACACATTGCCACATGCAACCATCAACATGCGTAAACAATGCCTAATCAACTACAAATACACATAACCGCATGTAGTCGAACATAAGAAATCAATTCCTGTAACTAACCTACAAGACTGATACATATAATAAATAATCAAGAGAGAAACCCAACATATAAGGCTATAATCGAGATGCATATAATCAAGCTGCGTATAAGTTGCATATAATCAAGTAACCAGTCATATACTTTTGACTTTACATTCCACAAAATCACATCAATCTCCTCATGATAACCTTATTACATCCATGATCAACATGATGTAATGCAACAAGCACATGGAACAAAAGTGTAAGAGATGCACATGTAACTAACATGCATGTATGACCAACACACACCACCCATCCATTCCGAGGGGTGAACCATGCTATGATACCAATCTATAACACCCCCTTCCAGGTCTACCCAAAGTACCAATGAAAACCAGGGTAAACATGAGATAAGAGGCTATTATGATAGGATTTGACCTCCTATGTGACCTTAAGGAAATGGAATTGATGGAACATCACGTAAAATCATCCAACATCATCAACAAAACCCTTAGGAGGAAAGTCAGCCACTCATAAAATCTTTCCCTAGGTCCCACTGTTGTTCTGGAAATATTAGGCCATAGTCACTCTCATGCTATGGGCAAGGGAGTGACCAGCAACCTAAAGTCTCTCTCACAAGCCTACCTGCCATCGATTGTGGATCAAAATTTCTAGTTATGTGCCAATGACCCCAAGATTTGAGCCACTTTTCTAGCCCAGTATCCCAGCCTCTACCCAAAATTGGCTAGAACCTTCAGAATTCATTAAGGACATGGTAACAATGCTGATAAATCAAAACCAACCTCAGGACTGGGCTTGATCATCCCTAACTCGGAGTGATATTCTGTCAAACACTTGGCATCAATGCAACCTAGAGGTTTAGCATACAAGACATAGCATAAATGACTGAAACAACTTATGAAACATAAGAATAGGGATCACCTCCTTCTCCATTGAACTACTACATCATCAATTAGGTATTACATCCATCTATTTAATAATTATGGGTAAATACATGAAATAACCATGACATGAACCTGATATTTAACCATTCTTATAATGAGCATAAAATAATGTAGATATCGGAGATAATACATCCATTAAATCCACATATAAATCAGTGTAAAAGTAAGAGATCTTAGCTTTTATTAATCATAGGAAAATCTGACCAGGTTTGGCACTCCCACGTACCACCTAACGTTAGACATGGCTGAACAAAATATTTGTTGCAACTAGTCACCTCCATGCTATATTCCAAGCATGAAGGTCGGATATCATAGAACAACCAATCCAAGAACAACCAGGGGAATCCAAAGTTTAAACCACCTCCACCCTCATCAAATTGTGATCACACCAAAATAGGTGCTCCAATCACAACTGAACAAAACTTAGAATGCCATCTTTAATTCATCTCTATCCTTGACGAATTTTTCATCTCCTTGTCTCTCAGGCTTTACCACAATCCAAACCCATATAACTGGGCCCTAAACTGAGATATATCCCTCGATCTTTACCATGTATCCCACCAAAACTAGTCAATGGATTCCTAGGACACTAGGAATGGATCTTGAGACCACCTCCACCCTAGATTCCAAAATCCATCTGGAAAACCAAATATCGAAAACCAAAATAAACATCCCAACACCATGGAATCCAGAGAAATGCAAGGGTAGGTTGAAAACCACTGTCATAACTTGAAAAAACCATTCCATCGACAACAAGAGAAATTTACACCAACATGAAAATCCATGCATTTCCAAACTAGCTAGGAAACCACACATGCAAAGGGTTACATGCAAGTATTCATGCTGAAGTTACTTGATCCTACTTTCCTTTCCTTGATCCTTTCTTGTGTTCCTTTCCCTTTGCTCGCTTTTCCTTCCTTGATCCAAAGTTAGAGTGCTCCAAGAAAACTCTAAGTGATGAAGAGAG
This sequence comes from Pinus taeda, assembly GCA_000404065.3. NCBI lineage: Eukaryota > Viridiplantae > Streptophyta > Pinopsida > Pinales > Pinaceae > Pinus > Pinus taeda. The sequence goes on along the minus strand of APFE030718734.1, from coordinate 29,750 downwards.
TGAGAGAGAGAGAGAGAGAATAATGAAAGAGCTCCAAACTTGAACTTGACAAAAGCCATGAACTGATCCCCGGAAGTCTTTTTATGCATGAGGTCTCTAATTTATTCATTTTCCATTATTTTCCTTCAATTTCCTCCTCACATGCAACCTGTGGCCTTCCACCTTACTTTTCTCCTAATTTCCTTTATTTTCATACATAAATGTGCCAAAAATGCCTTTTAATTCCTTTTCCTTACCCTTTGCCAATTTTCCTTATCCAAAACACACATCCAGTGATGCCCACTAGGATATAATTTCCCAACATTCAGCTTGGAATAAGAGCCCCTTAACCATGGTCTTATTTTTCCTTTATTAACTTTGATTACATGAACTTTTCACAAGGGCTGTTACAATGTCAAACCCATTTAAATAGTGAAAAACATGCAAACAATTCGAATGAAGACAAGTATTAACGATTTCCAAAAAAAACATGATTCCCCTTCATAAATTTTTCATTTCACTACAAGTTAATTCAAATATATAAGTCTCCTTAGTGGAGAATAAATTAGAGTAAAATCCACAATGAAGGTACCTTAGCACCTTGGTCACAAGCACTGCCAAAAGAATCATTGGAACCAATTTTTCAGGTAAAATAATTTAAAAATTTTATAGCACTCCTCAATACACAACTTTCCTTGAAATGCTTGGGGTTTCAAATGACATGGAACTAGTATAAAGGTGAAGATGACCATTAGGGGGAAAAATGCCATTCGCATATTAGAGCAAAACTTTAACTATAGGGACAGTGGTTACCTACAAAATTATAAAAAAGGGGACCAAGCATTAGTATCATAGATTAGCATCTTCGAAACTAGCCATGACTGATAATAGTAAAGGTGAAAAAAACAAGGGGCTTACCTATTATAACAGAATAAAAACCTGAAATTGACTCATAAAACCTATCACAACTAGATAATAGTCGTAAGGAGTAGCAAATGGTTAACAAAATCTTGAATAGAGAAAATTTAACTAAAGAAGAAGAGAAAAACCTAGAATCAAGATATAATATTTACCCTAGGAAGTGTCCATTGAAGAACATAAAACATCATACCTGAGGATGAATACAACTAGTATTTCATTGATAAACCTCTTCGGAAAGGGACCCAAAACCTTGGGATCTCATTTAGGAAACCCATATCTTCATTTTAAAACTTTGCATAAGGAAAAATTATATTCAGAATAAGTATGGTGCACCATCTTAACACGTTTCTAAGTAAAAAGAGAAGGGCATATATGGGAAGTCTTACCTGAATCATACCTACCATACCATAAAGCAACGTAGGTGGAAACTAAAGTTTCCCAGGGGAAAGCTTCACCTGCACAATCACCACAAAGATAGAAGGAATGATAATTTGAATGACAATCTCCAGGAACAATGTTATATTCCATAACTACCTATAGTAAATATGCCCAAGAAATCATAATAATGGGTAAGAAATTACCTGTAAACAGAGGATCATTCCAATTATGAATGCATATCAACCAAGTTGACACCAAAATATCGTTGAAAGCCACCAAAACCTCTAACCCCATAGAAAATAGATAGAGTGACTCTGCCAGACATCCAAAGACCGAGAGCAGTGAAGAATGTGGTAGAATGAGGTTTTGGTCATGGGAAAAATGCCCTAGGGTTGGAAGTGTATAATCCCTACATTTGATCTTTCCTCCTATCATCTTGACCGTCGAACAATCCCTGAGATCCCTCAACACATCACGTGAAGAAGGCCAACATGGCTTCAACAGAGTGGCGATTTTTGTTTCCGAGGCGTGATCACTTAGGCGATCATAAATAAGCCAAAAGTATAAAGTATGCACAAGATAATCAAAGGTTAAATATCAACCAGTGAATATAATTAATAACAAGGTTAGACTATTAATGTGTGGACATGACCATGGCATTATAACTTATGGTTAATAAGTTAAACATTATAGTGTATCGCTCGAATCAAGGGAGATACATAAAGGTAAAATAAAGAGTAATAAATCTTAACACTGAAAATAATTAAGGTGAAGTACTATTAGCTTGCCAAAATGGCACATACATCTTTTAATAATAGATTAGGAAGTTATATCTGCAAATTATAAAAAAATATCATAGGGAGGAAGGCGAAGGTTTCCTCCACCTGAAACCTTATAATAATCAAACATTTAAAATCAACCTAAAGGAAAAAAGGATATGGTAACATTAGCAAAGTGCCATGGTTAGAACCTTGCTGAAATTATTCAATACCACTAATATGTTACATATGAAAAGGGAATATGTACATGAGTTTTAAATAGTGGAGGCATCATTTTTAATCTTGTCGAGGTAGGATACATGTTATAATTATGCACAGTTAGGTATGTAAAAAAAAAAAAAAATGGGAAAATTGGGTACGTTAGAGAAAGAGATAGAGATAATACCTAAAAGAAAATAAGGGGTATTCAAAGGAAGGTATCATAAAGTGAATAGAGAAAGATGTCACATTTATAAATACAAGTTTAAATACAAAATTATTCTTTCTCACTTTCACATTTAATAAAAAAAAAAATCACTACTTTACATAAACAAAAATGGATATCCTTTCTATTCTAGATATATAACTTCAATATTTATCAATAGAGTAAATAGTATGATCAAAATTGATAAAGAATAAGATTTGATTAGATATACGAAAGATTTAGGAGAGAATAATCTCTTGCTTCTACCATTAAGTCAAGGAAAATAGGGTGATAATATTACAAAATGTTCAACTTCCTATTTTTATTATCATCCATTTACCATGTTCTATCATATTCCAACTTTTCATAAACTATCAACTTCCATGTTTCTCTCAAAGATAAATATGATTGGAAAATACTCTAAAAATTTTGACCTCTTCCGAGACACATTGTGACATCTTTGTTCATCAATTATTAATCTCATGAAAACCTGAGAATCATAAAAAACCATTAAACTATTAATTGTTTTTTCATTTACCACCAAAAATATTAGTTTTAGTGTCATCAATTCTGAATAATTATCTAACACCTCCCCCAATATTTCCCTAAAAATGCTTCCCTAAATTTAATAGAATCCCTCCCCCTCCACATATAGTAGTATCTCCTTAGACACCTCTTCAAAAAGATATTAGAGAAATCTCTTATTAATTTGTTCTTGAAGCACCAACTTCCTTGTGCTTTCTTCCTTATACCACAATAAATGATCAATATGTTATTGAGCTCATTGGTTGCACACTTTGTTAGAGGAATTTATTTTTGTTAAAATATGAAAGTCTTCTAGCTAATCATATTTCATGCCACTATTAATGGAAGATCATTAATAGCCTTTTTTGTAGGATTCATTTAACAATTTCTCAAATCTACTTTAATAGAATCACATGATCATATCTTTTAATGTTGTTAGTAACTCCACTTGTAGTCACACTTGTTTGGAATAGTCACAACTCATGATCAAATGAGCATTTTGTCTCCTTAGTAAGTTTGCAAAGAGAACATCTTTCAAGTCCCTCCTAATTCATGTTTTGTAATCAATCCCATGTTAATAGTTTATTCATGAATGAACACCACACAAACAACTTTTCATGAAGGAATACTTCCAAATATAGTTCCATAATCATTTAAGTTGTCTTCTTCCTTCCTCTATATTTAGAAACATATATCCATGCCTAGATGTATACACACTTAGAAGGAGAAGAGGACTAGGGTTGTTGTGAGGCGTCATTGCCTATGAATCTTAATCTATCTACCATAATCCATCTTTGCCTATATATCAAAGTTGTAAGTAGATAGACAATATCACAAAGCATGCAAAAACTTTTATAAGAGGTGATTGAATCACTTATAGTGAGTCTACTTAGTCTTGTCCCCTCTCAATTCATTTGTTCTTCCCAATATAAATGAATGAGAGACTCCTTAGACACCTTCCTAACTCAAACCCCATTCAAAACAAAAATATGAAAAT
>APFE030718734.1:1120-25059 GCA_000404065.3 Pinus taeda | reverse complement strand
AAAATTATTAACAAAAGTAGAAAATATATGACTAATAGTTGTCTGAAGGGTTAATGTAAAAAAATACAAATAAAATAAATCAAGTCTATTACCAACTTCTGTTTCTAAAATTTTAATGTTTGAAATTGATTTACAGTAGTCTCACCCTTTTCTCCATCATCCCTCAAATTAACAATCTCTTAAATCAGATCCAGAGAAGAAAAAATATTTAATCGTTGTATTATATTTCTTATCTGTGCACCCAGTAAAGCCAAACCTGCCAATTATGTGAAACGAAACGCTTCAACGCGTTGTCCAGCCATGTGATTTCATGTTAATATATTTGTCCAACCTTGAAATTATTAAATAAATTTGAAGTAACAGGTCAACCATATGCTTATTGCTACCCTTTCTGCCCCTTCATAATTTAACTTATCGACATGCTTGTGTGGCCACACCAAAAACAATTGACCAACAGAAATCTCCCGTAGTTTCCAGAATCGATAGTGAGGTTTATAATGCGTTGGACTGTATATCTATTTTTCTTAGCATAATAATCTCCCCTGGTTTTCAGAATCGATAGTGAAGTTTATAATGCGTTGGAGAGTATATCTATTTTTCATAGAATAATAATGTTTGCGGGAACAAATCAAGATGATCACGTCTTGGATTGTTTCCACCGCTCATTTCAACGTCCAACACCTACCAGACATGCACACACTTCAACTCAATCCACGTGGAGAGCCCCCATTTATATCAAATTTAAGAGAATCTGGTTTTCAATGAACTCCCACAGATGCATCCACGATTTACATTGCACCCAACAATCGTAATCTTCAAAAGCTGAATGGAACCCAGTGGTATTCATGGCTAACAGCAGTCCGTGTATTACGGATAGCCGTCCTGTTTCGAATACAATAAATCACGCTTATGGATAGCGGTCCTGTTTCTAATACCAGGTTGCTGTCAACATGTGGGAGAACATACATGTAACATTCCACTCCAATGCTTTGGTTAAGAATTCTAGTAACCCGGCGAAGACCGTTAAACATGGGAAAATATCGGCACAAGGTGTTCTTTGTTTTTGTTTTTCGTCTTGTTTCTTGTGTTTTTTTCAAATTAGGTTATATAATTTTCACTGCAATTCTGATTTCTTATTATTTAATATTTTAAATCCATTATGGTATTAGTTCTTAGCACTCTCCCAAGTTTGTACCTAATTTGATGTATAATATAAGTGGTGAGCCTGCAATTTAATATATAAATTTCAAATCTCATTTCATATGAGCACTTTTCCCATCAAATTCCATCCCCGTCTTATAGGCATCCTTATTATAAACAATGGCTATCCGGCTCTAGAAGCTGTATACGTTGAAAGTTGACGTCAATTGTGTTATTATATTTGACAGATTATGACATTTTTTCATCGAGTTCCGGTGACTCTGTATGCTGATTCAATCTAATGTCGGCAAGTTGTTACATGATCGTTGCATTTAAATTCCTTTAAAAAGTGTATTGAACCACATAAATTTTGACCACTCGTAATAATATTTATGTGTAACAAGTTTGTCATAACAATTTTAAGCAGGGGCTTCGATAAAGCTTGCAACAACAACATAGCTGCTAGGACGTGCTGAGTCTCTTCTCTACTTTTTCCACTTTACTCTCATTTACACAAACCCATACACGAAGCTACTAGCACATTTCTCGCACTGTCGACCTTCTCCAACGGCTTCCTCACCTTACACGGTCTGGCGTCCCTTCTCTGCATTAGCGAACCTCTGGCGAACTTTAATACAGAGTAACGTAAGTAGATACTACCTCAACAGATCATTGATAAAGCACAAGTACTCAGATGCGGAAACAAAATAACACTCCTTTAAATTACTTGAGAAATGGATTACAAAAAGATTACAATCTGTTCAATCCTAAGATAGACTGTGTTCGCATTTACCAGACTTTAGCTACTCAACTAGGAGATAGCTTACTGGAGGCTACTTGGCGAGATCACAGACTAAGTCTTTGAACACTGCTCTTAATACTCATAAAGATAGACTCTCTATAGCTCTGGCCACTTTAGGTTCTCACCTATACCGAACACATAGATGCGCAGACTTCTCAGATCACCTAAGACTTTGAGATTTCTTTGTGATGAAAGCAGATCAGACCGTAGTCCACAGTTGTAGAGCAGGAAAGTCTCTTGACTCTAAACTCTTCAAACTCCAAATGCCCGGAATGAGCCTTACTCCCTTTCCTATATAGGTAAAGGAGGGGATAAGCATCCGACCATTGGGATGACAAAGTTGGTATTGAAGGAATCTGTCAGATCACGAGATGTGGCTCAAAGTGCACCAGAAGTCGGAGAAGTGCTCCGAGTCTCATCACTAAAGATTATTACAAATCTACGAAGAATAAAATGTACAAAGTGGATGCTTTTTGAACAGGAAAATCCCACGGGAAAATCTTGTCACAAATTGTCCTTGTGACTGGACATCATTTTTACACTGTGGAGACTTTTTCGGACAAGTTCACGGGAACCAAAAATAAGTTAAAAAACTATAATTTCGGGAAACCGAAATTTTTTATACACATTTTCATCCCAAGCCTTGGTAAAAATCCTTCTCACAATCATAGGCTTATTTAATATAATTTGATGCTTAATTTTGGTGAGAATAAGCCATTGGTGATGTCTGTTCATATATTCGTTTAACACCTGATTATCTCGGAGGGGATAACGATCTAGGAAAGAAAACATGTCTTTAATGGTCTCATAAGGAGAATGGAAGCAATTAGTAATATTGTGTTCAAAACATATATCACAACCCATTCTAACATATGATTCATGGTAAACAGGATCTATGCCTGTTTTGTACATACCATAATCAGTCCACCAATCCCGCATCCAATCACTTTGTTGGCTCCGTTGCATGATTCCTGTGGTCCCAAACTTTATATTGGTGTAGTGGGTTTCTTCTTTGCTATCTTTATTTAATATTTCCCATCACAATCTTTTATAGATGTCGAAATCATAGACTGTGTTTTGAAAGATGAGGCTGGGGTCCTTTCCGGGCCATAGTTATGCATTATGTGTTGGAAAAGGCCAAGAAGTGTTCCTCATTCGATTTATTGAAAAATATTTCATAGACCCAACTTCTGCTTCCCCCATGTGACCGTATCATAGTCAAATCATCAAATTCATGTAGAAGAGCATCTTGTGCCTGGCTTGCAGCATTTATGCTGTTGGAATAGACCATATCATGGATGCATCCACTCCCTTTTGGGTACACTCTTCTTTCAACTACTAGATTTAATACATGAGTGTGTGATTGGAGATTAGCATCTAATACTTTTGTATTTCTTAATTGCCAAGTGGGCTTCCAACTTTCTTTGTATTCTGACCAACTGAGATTACCTGGAAATGTTCTAAGCACTTTTTTTTGTTGGCTTTGATCCCATTCTATTACACTGAACAAATTATCTACTGAGAAAATCTAGCAGATAAATTTCTTTACCTTTAATATGCTCCACTTTGAAATCAAAGTTGGCGAGCAAAGCCTTCCACTGAGTAAACATGTCTTCTCTCAACTTTATAATGTCTTTGGTTAAGACTTTTTTCATAGTCGAGGCATCAGTCCTTAGCATAAATTTTTTATTTACAAGATTTACCTCAAATTTATTTATACAATTCGAGGCGGCTTTAACTTCCTTCTCTATAGTAGAATAATTTTGTTCTGCTAGATTCCAAGTTCCTGAAGCGAATTGTACAATTTGTTCTGCACCTTCCTTTTCCTGTTTGAGAATGCCTCCCCAACCAATATTTGTTGCATCTGATTCTACAATCTTGAAAGCATTGTCATCAGTTACATAAAGGATAGGCAGTGTCTTGACTTTACCTTTGATTCGTTGAACGGCTTTGGTATGGGCCTCATTCCATGAAGGTGGATTTTTCTTGAGCCTTCGATTTAACAAACTTCTATCCTTTGCATAATCTTGACAGAAGTTACTCACATAATTTAGACATCCTAGAAATCTCTGATGCTGGGTTTTATCAATAATAATGTCAAGGAACTTTTCAGAGAATTCTAATGCATGTTTCTGTGAGGATATTTTGCCATTCAATATTGTATGGCCAAGAAACTTTACATAGGTCTCAAATACCTCTATTTTGTTTTTTCTTAAAACCGAACCATTTCTTTTTACCAACTATACAAATGTCTGTACATGCTTGAAATGATCTTGAATATTTTTCGAAAAAATTAAGATGTCATTAATATAGACCAGGAGCCAATCAAAGTAAGGTTTGAAGATATAATCCATCACCTTATGGAACCTAGAGGGAGCATGCTTCAATCCAAAAGGTGTTACATTCCATTCGTAATGTCCTGCAAGCACGCTAAAGGCCGTTTTGAATTTATCTTTTTTCAGAAATGGTGACCTGCCAAAAGCCTAACCTTAAATCAAATTTTGAAAATATTTTTTCTCTTGCTATCCTCCCTATCAAATCACCTTTGTGGCGGATAGGATAGTATTATGGAAGAATAGATTTCAGAGGTTTGTAATTGATTACAAGCCTTGGATGCCTCTAACCTATTCTAATCTTTTATTTACATAGAATCCGTAACAGTTCCAAGGACTGTCAGATTCCCTTATGAGTCTTCTATTCAGGAGTTTCTTTATCTCTTTTTCACATAGCTCCCTATACTCTTTGTTCATTGGGATTACTCTGCTTTTGCATGGCTTCCCAAAATACTCTGTTTTGTATGGTAATGAAATTGTGTGTTGTTTTTTATCCCAAAAGGCATTTGGTTCTTCTGAACAACATTCATCCTCTATTGTCTTTTTGAGCTCAACAATTTTCTTTTTGTTTAGAGGACTTTTCAATTGTTCTTCAATTTGTATTGAAGACTTCAGATCTTTTAGATGTGTTAACCATGCTTCGGCTCTGTCCATGTCCCTAATTGTCTCGAACATGGTCGAAATCCTTGGGCTTGTGATGTAAGGCCTTTCAATCATTGTTTACTTTCCATCTGAAGTTGGGACTGTAGTGAAGTAGCCATCTTTATTATTCATTAATCATATTGAACCATGGGGTTCATCTGCAGCTAGAAAGATATTACCCAAAATGCAATCAACAGGTATATTTGAGACTACAAACTTAAGCTTTATACAATGTTGGTCAAAACATACAGAAGCTTTTGGTACTTCATATCTGAGTGTTTTATTCCCCAGACCAGCAACTTTCCTTTCTACACTAATCCAGTATTTTGCTGGAATAACTTTTGAATTTAAGATATTTACATCTGCACCAAAATCTAATAGTGTCGTTAGTGAAAACATTTCTCCTTGTATACAAAGATTTATTTTTACATGGTGTTGCTGATATTCAATAGCCATGATCCTCATTTCTATGAATCCCAGAATAGGATCTTTCTGCCCTTAAATTATTTCTATATTCAGGTTTTGGTAGGAGGCTGTAGTGTTCATATCTGGAACACTTTCAAGATGTTTTCCCTTTTCTAATTCTGCAATTCTAGGTTTTAAACTAGAAATTTCAGATTTAAGATGGTGTATTTCACTAGTTACCTCCCCCAAGGTGAGTGAGTGAACCTTGTCATGCGGTTGATGTTTCTGGAAGGATTTGGTATTTCGCTCAAACGAGGCATCAATAAATAATGGCTTTTTGGTAGTTTTTTTGGAAGAATTGGATAGACGTAGTTGATCAATGAAAGCGACAATAAGTATTTCCTTCATATCACCTTCTTCCATTGGTCGGATTTGAGAAAGAATCTTGAATTCTTCTTCTTTAGTTGCAGCCATCAATACCTTCTCCTTTGGTGGTGCTAGGTGTGTTTCCTCAACAGAGGATTCACTGTAAAAATCAGAATCATAATCTTAAGGACATGCATAGTTTTCTGAGTCTGCGCATGCACAAGCTTGCATATGTGCATGTAAATCTTCAACAGATGAGTCTGATGAAGAGCTGAAGGAGTCACCAGGTCACTCTTCTACTTGTTGTTGTTGTAGGTGTTCTGTGATTGAAATATTTTGGCAGCGATTTGTGTCATGATTTTTAGACCCACACTTTCTGCGTTGTGTTTGGGTCTCTATTTTTACAACTTTGTCCTGTCTGCTTAGAGGCTACTTTTTCTTGCCTCTGTTCTTCTTTGATTCTTTGCCTACTGGACATCGATTAGATGTATGTCCCAACTTACCACAAAGCCAACATATAAGCTTATTCCATTTTTCTTGTTTGGAAGTATGCGGGTGTATATCAGAAGGCTTATAGTAATGTGTCTTAGGCACATACCTGTAGTGTCCATGGTGTGACTTTTCTTCCTGATGATTTTCCGTTATAGAATTTGGCAATCTTCTTATACTCTTTTTTGGCTCGCCTTTTGGCTTTCCTTTTTCTAACCAAAGGATCATCAATGGTTAGACCGTATTTGCTAGAGATAGATTTACGATCTGGAAGTCTTGACAACTTTTCTAAAGATCTATTTACTTTAGAACTGGTCCACAAACTGAGCAATGTTTTTGTAATGAGAGAATAAATTTCTCCCTAGGTATATGATTCGAATGGTAATTGAAACACTTCTTTCATTTTGATATAATCAACAAATCTGGATGGTAGTGCTGCAAGATATACCTGTTTCCATAATAAATTTTTGGAATCTTTCACTTCATGTATCCTTTGCACCCAATCTCTGTGAAAGTCTTCAAATTGTGACATTTTTTTATATTTGAGGTTCATTAATATAACCTCATGTTTTTCAGCCAATTCTTCTTCAGAGGCACACCAGTGCTCTAAACTCATTGAAGTCAAAGCTCCGACCATATTACTTTGAACTGACCCATCCGCAGTATGGATGATATTTCCATCTGTATCTTGAAGGAATTCTTCTTCCATCTTAGCTATTAAGGCCAGGGATGATTCTGTTTCCCACCATCTGAGAAGTGTTCTAGTGAAACACTATATGATGGTCTTGCATGTTTCAATTTCACTCTTACCCCTCAGACACATTAGCTTATATTCGAAAAACATTACATAAATTAGTTTTCTGATTTGGCCAATGCTAAGATTATCAATATTCCATTCCTTGTGGGATTCTGGGAAGAATATACGTGTGTCTAGAATTTTGCCTTTTCCAGCTAGATCAAGAGCCAGATATTTATTGAACCGATTTTCTAAAGGGTCATAGATGGGAAGAACCTTGGCTGGTTTTTCTTCTTCTTCCTGAAATAATGATGCCAGAGAAGCATGTTCTGAAGATTCTTCCTTTTGTGATACTACCGATTCATTAGTAAATAATGATGGAAATCTGTCCACTGGTCTGACTGGGTCCTCTTTCCTTATGCTTCTTTTGCATGGAAAGGAATCTAAAACTAGTTTGTCTATATTTGATAGTGATATATTTTCTATTTTCCCTACAAGTTCACTTATTATTCCTTTAGTGGAATCGAATTGTTCCTCCATTTTTTCTCCTACTTCTTCTATCTTGTCTAAGGATTCTCTAGTATATCCTCTAACAACTGAAAATGTAAATTGTACATCATTGAAATTTTTATTTACATCATTCAAAGAAACTTGCATGGCATCAAATTGATTTTTAACCTCTATAGATTTTATCATATTCATCTCCGGACCCTTAATGGTTGTGTTTGTCTAGTTTAGCTTTTCACTGGCCTTCTGGATTCTGCCATCTATTCCCAAGGCATTATCATCCTTTAATACAATAGGAATGGATTTTGTATAATTTTTACCTTCTCCTAAGACAATACCTTTATAGGGAGGGAAGGTAGTTACTATCTCAACCTTACTACCTTCTAAGGCTGACCAAGAGTGAAGTGATGAAGTAGAGACTATATCATTGGCCACCATAACATCTTTTGTCTGTCTCATACTTTTCTAGGAATAAAAAGATATCCAGGAATTTGTTTCCTCCATATAGTGTTTCCATTCATGAGACAACTTAACTTTTTCTTCAATAGTATGAGCGGAACCAAAAGATTCAGCTTCTGGATGAGTAAGAAGATCCCAATTTAACATGGCTTTCATCCGTGTGCCTCTAATTTTATGTTTGGGACAACCATCCATTAATGTAAAAAACTTTTGCATTTCCATTACAATAGGTTTTTTATAATCATCTAGAATTGGACCGAATCTTGAATCAGGGATTTGTCCATTTGCTTCTTCCAGGAATCGAAGCCCATATCTAGGCTTTGCTGGCCTCAATGTGTTGAAGATTGTTGTTAACCTTGGGTCCTCTTTTTTCAAAGTAGTAATCTCATGCATCATCATGATATGTTCAGCTTCATAGGGAAAGGGTATATCTGAACATTTAGGATTAGGAGAAGGATTTATAGAAGTGGTAGGTGGAGCATCTCCTATCCTAGGGTTATGCTTTTCATGCATAACAATATTAGCAAGATGATTGAGGTTAACAAGGCAATGACACTATGGACATTTTACTTCGAGAGAGGAAAAATTGACTAATTGTGCGAATTCAAACAATGAAATATGTTTACGGTTGTTTAACTAGAACTGGTGCAAGCTATCTCTGCAAATTCTGGGTTTCTATATGATGGTGAACTTCTGCACATCTAATCTATTCTTTGCCTACCAATAGTTGATCTTCGAGGGAAGGAAAGAATAGCATAAGAGGGTTCTTCTCTAATATAAGTAGAAGTAATTTTCTTTATAGTAGGAGGCTTGGGATTGGATACCACCCAATGTTCTGGGAAAGTAAGATCTTCCCAACTTATAGTTTGGTGTTCAATATTTTGATTTCAAGAATCTGTTAACACCACTACACTTGCTTTTGAATCTTTGCTGCGGGCTTGTATCGCTGCATGATAAAGGGTGTTTGTATGACAAAAGCAACCTTTAGTTTGTATGGCAATATTGTGTCTCTTTTTTGCCATGTCAAATCCAGTTGTCTTGATTTTCAAGTGAAGAATACTTTCAGTTGTTTCATTGAAAACATATATAGAGAAATTAGGATAACAATCAAAATAGGCAGGGTCGTTGGACAGAGGAGATACAATCCCACCTATCAATGAGTCAGTGTATTTGTTATGGGTCAAATCTCGAATAGTGGCTAAGACAAATGTATTTAAACCCTAATGCGTTAAAGCATTTATCCCAATACGTATAGAACCCAAATGAAGGTACTGGGTTTTTAGTCTTTTTGCCTTGGCCTACAATCATATTAATGATTAGAAATTATTCTTAAAGGTTTAAGGTACACCAAAGGAATAACACATTTGGAACTAGATTATTTTTAAAAATTAAATTATTAAATATTAAAAAAATTATTCCTAATAAAATAAATATTATATATCTTTCCGATATCCATTCACCAATTTCTTATTTTTCTAAATGTCATTTATATGTTTTTTAGTCAATGGAATTTTTGTTCCATTTTAAAATGGAGATTTTTTACATCTCAGTGAGTTTCAAATCTAGTAAGAAATTTGTTAGCAAGACATTTGGTGTTAAATAGAAATAATTGACAAATTTGTTTTGTTTAGTTTAATAGAGATAGGGAAATACTGTCAAATTTGTTGTTGCTTTTTATTATTATAAAAGGTTTTTGAAGTTGTTAAAAGGGAAGCTGCTAATCCTCTAGAACTTCGAGAAAATTAATATACATTTTTCGAAGATAAGTGATAGGTTAATTAATATTCAATATAATATTCTTGTATGAATAGGAAATAAAGAATTACTCCATTTTCATTACCCATATAACACATGCATATATATATTGACTTATTATGAGATGCACAGTACCCATGGTTTAAGAGCATGAAGTTCATTGTTACATTTGTAATTTATAATCCATTATGGCTTGTAATTGTTTGCTTCAAGTAATTATGTGAATGTGAAATAGGAAATGATAATTCCAAGTCAGTCTCCACCCTTTGTGGACGTATGCGAATCTCATCCAAACAATAATGAATGCTTCTCCAAACAATATTGAATGCTTTTCAGAATGCATTTCAAATCCTCCTGACATCCAAATACCTTGTAGTGGTCCACTTGTTTGTCTCATATAACCAAATGGAATAGGGAATACAACTATTGGTAACCTAAAACAAAATGTAAGAAGTGCAATTTTCTCTTTCTAAATTTGTCAATGTATGGAATCCAATGGAATTCCAAATTTCCCACTTCAAAATATAAAATATATGCTTTGTCCGCAACTTTTTGAGATTCAAGTCTATGAATCTCCTTTCTAATTTCTAAGGGTTTGTGTCAAAAAGCGTTGCTACAAAGTTCCATCCAAACAGTCACCTCGACTCAGAGCTATACCTGTTGCCAAAGCCTCCCATATGACTTGCCATTCTCTATTGAGGTGGCATAGTCACTCAGAGAAGTGTACCATAAACGATATGTAAACTAGCTCCAAGACTACCTTTAGGGCCTTTGAGCAAGCGTAAAACTCAATTCACATGGAGTAAATGTAAGACACTTCAACTAAGGATAATATCCCCACCAAAACCAACGATGCAGAAAATTGGACAAAAGTCACAACATATGAAAACCCCTCTACAGACAAAGTGAAAGGGAATTCATACTAATGCCATGGGGAGAATTAAACCAACTTACAATTGTGATGACCCCCCTTCATAATCGATGGATGCTTTAGATAGGGGAGGGAAGAAAGAAACATTAGTGATGTAGTCGATAAGTGCTTGTGTCAAAGAGGAGAGATGAGAAATGACACCTAGGCCAAAGACGAGTACTTTGTAGCCTACATTATACCTAAGTAAAGCAAAATTCCCTGTAAACTTAAACAAAAGATTACCCCACCCGCAATTAAGCATCATAAAGAAAAATAATCCCCATTATGATTTTGAAGTACTATGAATGAGTAAACCATTAAAATAGAATTGAAAAATTAACCGGATAATAGACCCCACACACCAAAAGCAGGAAATTGAAAGAAAGACTTGGGAATTCAAGGCCCTGCACATCGATGAAGGAAGCCCACAAGTTTGAAAACTATCCCTAAGGGCGCATTGTGCAAGAACATGATAAAAAAACACTGACTTGGAAACTGTTGGGAATAAAAAGATTCTCTAACCTAAAGTTCCCCCCTCAACCAATTATGGATGACTGACTATCAATGCATAGAGGATGTCATGGCAAGCATAAAAAGTTGACTTGAAGCCAGATACTATACAATGTTATAGAGTACTACGTACAATCGCCACCCTTTGGAGAATCCTTTCCATTTATAAACATGCAAGGAGGAGAAATTGCATGCAGTTGGAGCATAATTACTCTATGAGGGAAGGACAATGGTAGGACAAGTGTTTAGTATGGCACACTCCTTAAGGGAAAGTTTCTCTCTACCCTATGAATTTCCATTAATTAATTGTAGGCATGCTTCATCTACTCCCATGGTGGACTTTGTAAAACATATTAAGGAAAAACTGCCGAAGACTGAGTGAGAGTTATCTTGGTGTAGGGCAGAAGGGAACTTTTGTTTTGGGTGGTCTGAACTCATGTGACAATTTGATTGGGCAACAAACCCACCATCCAACCGAGTCTAGAAATTATTCATATTATTGCTGAGGTCGACAGTATGAGTTATTCAACCCTGTCCTTGTTGATATATGGCAAACAATTATCATTTCCTTTCTTTCTGATGTTACACTATCATATTTCTTTCAATAATGGTTAATGGGTCGAGATCTAACCTATGAATGAGGTCAAACGTTCTCAATTATCACTTGATCTATGGTCACATGACCACAAGACATAGCTTATTTTATTACTACCTGACATTTCAAGTTGTAAAATAAAGTGTTTAATACCATGAATAAACAACCATAATCCATCGAATTTTCAATTTTCACCAATGACAAGGCCCTGCAATATCCCCCAAAACAACCAAACAAGCGGGCCAAACTTAAGATGATGTGGAACTTACACATCATGGATCGATCCTTACACCCCTGCTTATTTTCTACATAATATCTTTGAGTTCATGCTTCACTTCTTCCTCATCCTCCACATAGAAAAACATAGAGGTAACGAAGTTGAGACACAATGAGCTAGAGTCATAAGTGAGAACCACAAGGGAGGAGGGAAATAGGCAAGAAAGTTGACATGAAATGGATATCAGCCATCGACACCGATAGTAGAAAGAAAAATAGTAGCCTTCTATATCTTTTGGCCACTCCACTCTTGCTTTCCCAATTTTTGTCAAAATATTTTCCCACCCTATACTGTTCAAACAACCATTCACCAATTTCCTATCCTTCCAAATGCCACTAGTGTGTCCTCCAGTCAATGGAGTTTTAGTTCCATTTTAAAACATAGATGTTTGACATCTCGACAAGTTTCAAATCTATTAAGAATTTCCTTAGAAAGATATTTGGTGTTAGATAGAAATAGTCAAAAAATTTGGTTGTTTAGTTTAATGGAGATTAGGAAATAGTCTACAAATTTGTTGTTTTTTTATTATTATTAAAAGGTTTTTGAAACTGTTACAAGGGAATTTGCCAATATTCTATAACTTCGAGAAAATTAATACATGTTTTTCGAACATAACCAACATGTTAATTGAATTTCAATATAATATTCTTGTATGAATAGGAAATAAAGAATTTAATGGGCAACCCATTTTTAAGGACCGAATATACTGGAAGAAATACAATTACTCAATTTTCATTAGCCACCTAACACATGCATATGTATTTACTTGTTATGAGATGCACAATACTATTCACTTGCATTCAACATCAATAAAATTTGCCCCATGGTTTAAAGAGCGTGAAGTTCATTGTTACTTTTTTAATTTCTAATCCAGCATGGCTAGTATTTGTCTGTGCCAAGTAATTTTGTGAAAATGAAATATGAAATGATAATTTCGAGTCAATCTTAACCTTGGATTTATTATTATACTAATTGGATCTGCTAATTCAAACAAAAATTCAATGGATGGGATCAGAAGTTTTATGGCACAATAAAAATCCTGCAATATATTCTGTGGGACTAGAGACTAAGAGTCTAAAACTGCTTGGGAGTTGAGAGAAACAAAAAAATTGGAGCAGTTGTGTTATGGGTGGACTTGCTTCGCAGTAAAATAAAAATTGTGGAATCAACAGGATGAAATTTCCCTAGTGTGGTCTTGGAGAGATGAAATTGTGGCAAAATAAGTCGTAATTACATCAATCACTGGTGAAGAAGGGGGAAGTATACCCACGTTGACGAAGCATTTAATTTTTCAATCCTCGTAGACTATCACCATAGTGGGAACCTCAACGACTACCATAGATAAGGAAAACAATGACAACTCCATAGGCACACAGCATGGGTTCTGGTCTATCTACAACTGGGTTGAGATGAGGCCAGAGAAAGAACCATTTTCTATTAGATTTCTAAGGTGCAAAACATTGTTGACATAAGGAAGTGCACTCATTACTAACACATTCCTCCTCCTTGATATTGACAACAAGGGAGCCAGATCATCTTCATTCCTACTTTTCGAAATATTACCCATGCTTTCTATTGATTTTCTTGAAAACACCCCACACAGTGAAGCAAATTGGGTGCCAAGAATCACAAAAGAAAATCGAAGTAGAGAGAACATATCCCTCTTCTTGTAAGTGCATGCTAGAGCAAGTTGTATATGATCACAAATTATAGTGAATGATTGCATTTAAAACTTCCTATACCCCATAATTTCCAATATGAATTGTACAATTAGTTTAATACTATGTCGTTGATTGGCATCTAGAAAAATCCTCGTCAATTCTTGTATTTGTGACACGAATCCCTTCTCAAATCCCCCAACGATGTTGTGGTCCTCCCGATAGCTTGTGTATGTTTTGGGATCATTACTTTCTCAATAAAATATATTGTGAGTTAGAAATAATCTTTAAATTATAATACAACATATCATTATGGTAGATGGCAACTAAAATTAAGGTAAAATATAGATTAGAGTAGGTAGAATAGCATAAGTATGAACATAATTTGGTGGGGGGACGCAGGATGAGATCATCTCCTCCCCTAGAAGAGGGACTCTTTAGGAGTTCTATGTATGTACTAGGTTCAAAGCCAAATACCAATATTAGAGAGACTCTCTAAGAGTTCTATAGATGGACGGTGAATAAAGCCAAATACCAACACAAAAATTCCAAATTTTCTGAATCTCGTATTGTTCAGTTTATATTGCTCTAAGAATTGAAATTGTACCTACAAAGTAAGGTAAGGGAGCTCGAGGGAGTTCATGCTAGCGATTTGACTGCAATCTCTAGGTCTAGGGTTTAGCCCCTCAAACCTACAAGCCCAAAGTCAGTTCTGGACGCACAGAGAGATAGGATAGAAGATCTACTCAGCGGAGGTCGTGGACTGACCCGACAAATGGTAAGCGGGGGGTCCAATGGGACCCCATCCTTCAAACAGGTTGTCATGCAGAAACAGAAATCGCAGGAAGGATTAAAAATCGCGGGCTATGGAGAGCGTAAGGAAGATAGCAGAACTGGCAAAGAAAAGGAACAGAAAATGCAAACAGAGACAAGAAGCAACCCAAAAAAGAAAGAAAAAGTAAGTAATGGAAAGGAGAATAGGTACAAAAGAGCAGATGCAGACCAAAGGGATATAGGCCCAACAAATACCCAAACAAAGGAAGAAGAGGAACATGAAGCAGAGAAACAGTCTCAAGAAGAAAAGGAGAAAGAAACAACCCCAAACCCCAGCACCAACAAAGCAATGCAAGGAGCATGCAAACCAAAGAAAAAAGAAACCCTCATTGTGGTTTTTACAGATCCGGAGATTCAAGCCCATCGAGAACACATGTCAGAATATGTAGTAATATGCAAGTTCATGGGACTATGGCCAACGGAACGTGTGCTCTGTCAATGGATCAAGCAACATTGGAAACCTAAAGGTGATGTCAAACAACAGCTAGGAGCAAAATGTTTTTTTACCATTGTTTTCACGAACTTAGAGGATAAGGACAGGGTTTTTGATGGAGGTCCCTACTTCTTTGCTTCAGCAGGACTCTACATGAGACCCTGGAAAACCAACTTTGTGCTAGAAAAAGAAATCTTCACACATGTTCTTGTGTGGATTTGTCTATTCTCCCTTCCAATAGACTATTGGGGTTTAGCGACGCTCAAGCAAATAGGAGACCATCTAGGAACCTTTATCAAAGCCTCAGAAGCAACGATACAACAAAGGTACACTTCTTGCGCAGGAATCTATGTGGAGCTAGATGTTTCAGGAACTCTGCATGAAGGCTTATGGCTAGAGTTTAGAGATGAGGACTACTTTCAAGCCATTGATTATGAGCAAATCCCCTTCCGATGTAGAAAGTGTCATGAACATGGACACCTCGCCAAAGACTGCGCTTTAAACAAAACAGAGGAAGATCGCAAACCAGTGCAAGTAGCAAAGAGTAAAGAAACCTTCACAAAACCAAAAGCAAGACAAAGAGCCAACAGGAAAAGAATAAACAGAGTAGGGGTAGAACCAGGCACTACCAACAACACCTTTAGCATTCTGGAAACAGACTCAGAATCAGAAGGAACAAACGGGGAAAATCAGTCGAATGAAAAGCCAAAAGACCAGCAAGGCCATAATACAAAGAAAGGGAAGGAAAAGCAAATCAGTACCAAAGCCCAAATGCACGAGCCAAAAGAAGAACATGATGAAGATACTGATATGCTAACTAGTGATGGTGGAAGTGAAGAGATGGAGCTCAATGAAGCTCTAGATAAGGAAGGGGTGAACCTCCCAGTCATGGAGGAAAACTGGAAAGCTCAAGGACTATAAAACATTCTAGAAGAAGAATTACGGAAGATCAGTGACCTATTCATCGCAAGACAAAAGGCGAAATTAGATAGGCAAAACAGGAGATTAGGTATTGCAACAGGCACAGGAAATCATTCAAAAAGCATCTCTCTTAATCCAATAGGTCTGAAGCAAAAAAAGAAAAGAGGAAGAAGAACAAATGGGGAGGTACTGCAAGATTTGGGGATCTTAATGCTAAACTTAGGAAAAATGAAGGCGCTAAATGCCTTCCCGTATTACCAATAATATATCTAGTTATAAATGAAAATCGTCTCGTGGAATGCAAGAGGGCTCAATAGCCAAGCGAAGCAAAGACTTCTTAAAAGAAAGTTCCAAAGAGAAAATTCGGAAATTATGTTCATACAGGAAACCAAATGTGCCACCAATCACATGGTGAACATTAGCAAAAGACTGGGCAAACCTATAGATTTCATAGAAGTAGCCAGTCAAGGATGGGAAGGAGGCATAACCACTCTCTGGGACACAAGAATAGTAAGTTTCCTCTCAATGGAAGCTACTAGATCGTTCATAGCCATGGATGTTCAAATGATAGGTAACTCTAAAACTTACTTATGCATAAATGTCTATGGACTGCAAAGGTTAGAAGATAAATTTCATGTTCTTAATTCTCTCATGAGTTTAAAGATTAGACATTCCACCTTGAAGATAATTATTGGATGATATTTTAATATGATAACATCTCTCCTGGGGAAGAAAGGAGGAATCAGAAAGCTCAATAAGGATGCAAAACTATTTACAAAATTCATTGAATCTGCAAAACTAGTAGACATCTTACCCAAAAATGGCTCCTTCACTTGGAACAATAGAAGAGGAGGAGAGAAGCTAATTGCTACACGACTGGACATATTTCTTATCTCTGAAAGTATTTTACTTGAAGGCGTCACAGTGGATTCTGACATTCTTCCTAGTGGAGGATCAGACCATTGGCCTATCTCTTTAAAGGCAGCCTTCCTAGGGACCCCTAAAAACAAGCCTTTCAGATTCGAAAAGTTCTGGTTGAAGCACCCCAACATTGTTCAATTGTTGGAGAAATGGTGGTGTGAACCATTGGACATTAGATGAACCAGAATGTTCAAGTTCCAAATTAAAGCATATCAAATTCAAAATTAAATAATGGAATGCAACAGAATTTGGGAACATCTTCTATGGAAAATCCATCATAGAAAGCAACTTAAATCAAGTTCATAAGGAATGGACCTCGGGGAACATCAGTGAAGATTCAAAGGAACAGGAAAAAGCACTGATGGATCAATGACAACTTTGATGTCAACAGGAAGAAACACTCTGGAGACAGAAATCAAGGATCCATTGGCTCAAGGAAGGAGAGCGAAACACAAATTTTTTCCATAGATCTACTCTAGACTACAGGGATGAAAATAAAATTTTATGACTCAATAATGAAGCAGGGGAAACTCTTCAAAATCACAAGGAAGTATCATCTCTGCTTACCAGGCATTTCAATCATATAGCTCAGGAAACGCAGGAAGAAAGAACAGAGGCTATAGAGGAACTAACCCAAGCAATACCCCGCATCATAACTAATGAGCAAAACACAGCCCTGTTAAGAGCAGTCTCGATGGAGGAAGTGGAGGAAGCCGTCAAGAGTATGCTGAATGAAAAAGCACCCGGGCCTAATGGTTTCACAATAAATTTCTATAAAGCCTGCTGGCCTACTATTAAAACAGAGGTTTGGGAAGTTTTAGAAGACTCTAGGCGATCCTGTTCCATTCTCAAATCGCTAAATTCCACCTTCCTTTCTCTAATTCCTAAGGAAGAAGAAGCAAACTCTCCCGAGAAATTTAGACCTATAGCTTTATGTAATGTGATATATAAAATCATATCTAAAGTTATAGCCAATAGACTTAAGTCAATTCTTCCTGATTTAATTTTGGAAGAGTAGTCAGGATACTTGGAGGGCAGACAAATCTTGGACAATATATTTTTAGCTCAAGAGATGGTTCACACTCTTCAGACAAGGAAAATGGCAGGTATGCTAATGCAACTGGACCTCTCCAAAGCATTCGACAAAGTCAACTGGAACTATCTAGATCCATTCTGAACACTTTTGGCTTTGATAAGCACTAGACCAAATGGATCTTAGCACTGATTAAATCCAGAAAATTTTCTATCCTGGTCAATGGCTCCCCCTTGAAACCCTTCTCCCCGTCCCGAGGTATCAGGCAAGGATACCCTCTCTCCCCCTTCCTCTTTGTGATCCTTATGGAAGGGCTCAGCAGACTTATTCACAAAGCAAGAGAAGAAGGCAAAATTAAAGGATTGCATCCTCTTCACTCTATTCCCGCAACAACGCACCAGCAGTTTGTTGATGACACCATGCTGCATGGCACCCCAACTATGAAAGAAGTCGTGGCTTTCAAGAACATTCTAGACCTCTTCAGCAGAGTGTCAGGTATGGAGATCAATCATGCTAGATCTACTATTTTCTTCTTTAATACTCATCTAGCCATTCAGAAGCATCTATCTAATATTCTTGGATTCGGACGGGGCAATCTTCCCTCTAAGTATTTGGGAGCCCCGCTAATGACCAAACCTTGGCAAAAAATTCACTGGGAGAAAATCTTGGCGAAAATGGAGAAAAGATGCAGGCACTGGACTCATAGAGCCCTTAACTTTGTAGGAAGAGTAGTCCTCACTAAAGCAATACTACAAGCTATTCCTAAGTATATGTTTTCCATTATGCTGGCTCCTAAAGGAGTCCTCCAGAAAATTAGAACTATACAAAGATCTTTTATATGGAGTGGCAACCCGGAAAAAAACAAATGGGCACTTGTGGCCTGGAATAAACTTTGCAAATCAAAAGTAGCAGGGGGCTTAAATCTTATAGATCCCCACACCATCAACATGACATGTGGAGCTAAGCTGTGGTGGCGATGGTTGAAGGAACCCACTCTACCATGGGCCAGACACTGGAAGGAAAAATATACTCCCGACTGTAATGAACAAGACTTAATAAGGCTACAGGATGTGCTAGAGGGCTCTCCAATAAGGAACTTAGCTAGAAGGAAATGTAACATAGTTCAGGACCACAGTCTCTGGGAAATCCGCAACAGGGAAACTGCTTTTTTCTGGGAAGATGCTTGGCAACAACTCCCACGGCTAGAAAAACTAGACCTAGAAGATTTTAAAAGAGAATGTCAGAACAGGGGAAGGTACAAGGTCCACCATTACTGGAGCCATAGCAGCAACGACCAAGAATGGGGAGATTGGTCATTCCATGACACTGACACTTCAATTGAAGCAAACAATAATATAAGGGACTTGCTAAGCCATCTAAACAAAAGAAAAATTAGAAAGCCTACAGAAAAGGATAAGCTAAGATGGGGCATGAAAGGAAGTGGCAATTTCACACTCAAAGAAGCCAGGGACCAGCTAGAGCATTTTGAGCAGGGGGAGGTAATGCCTTGGAGCAACAATGTCTGGGACTCCTTGTTCTGGCCCAAAATAAAAACCTTTCTATGGCTCCTAATGCGGGGAAAAACCCTTACCTCGGAAAATCTGCGTAAAAAGGGATTTAATGGCCCCTCCATATGCCCTTTGTGCAAAACAGCCGAAGAAAATATGAATCATCTTTCCAATACCTATGAATGGGTGGAGCACTTCTGGAATTGGATGGAAACTACAATGGAAAAAACCAATAGGGACAGAGATTCCATTCAAAACACCATTATGAATTGGCAAAGCGAGTACTCAAACAACTCGAGAATAAACAGTATTTGGAAAGTCTTGCCAGGGTTCATAACTTGGACCATATGGAAAGAAAGAAACAAACGAATTCTTTAGAATGAACATAGAAATTTAGAGCATTTACAAATTACCTTAACCGAAAATGTCTGACAATTAATCCTGGTAAAATGCAGAACAGATCCTGACAACCAAGCTTCAGCCAGGGACCAACAAATTCTAAAAGTCTTCAAGTTGGACAACAGACAAAACATGGTAACCACATATCGCGAGCAAAAACCTCGAATGGGGCCAATTGGTTGGAGTCGTCCCCCCCTAGGGTTCCTGAAGTTGAATTTCGATGACGCCTCAAGAGGAAATCTTGGATTAGTAGGTATTGGAGGAGTCATCAGAAATCATGAAGGGGAAATTCTTCACATTTACAGTAAAGCCCTAGGGGAAGGAACCAATAACGAAATGGAATTTACAGCCATGGAAAAAGGGCTAAGGATTCTTAGACTGAACCAAACGGGTAATGCAGTAATTGAAGGCGATTCAGAGGTGGCCATAACAGTGGCCAGGGAAATCTACAGGGGAACGCCAGCAAGCAAGGTCACCAGACATTGGCGACTGGCCAAGGTAACAGACAACATTGCCAAACTGTTAGGAGAAATGAAAGGTCTCACCTTTCAGGTGGTTCGACGGAAAGCTAATACGGTTGCTGACCACCTGGCGAATCATGGGATTGAACACCCTAACACAATGTGGGACAGCTGCTGGCAGGATATCAACAACCCAGAGATAAAAGGAAAATGCATGCAGCTATCTAGGTTGGATTTGGTGATGGCAGAGGAGTCCGACCGGACGGTCGAATAACACAGCGTCACAATTGATTAGACATGTTGATTAAGAAAGCACCATTAAATTCCAGCACGGCTCAAAGGACAAATGACATAAGGGAATTATGTAAGAAGCAGGTGATCAAGATTTACGTAGTTCTCATCATCTGTATTGAAATCAGCCACCGCAATATGTTCAGGACAAGGAACACTTGGCATGCTATGGAGTGGGTAGAGGATGGTGACCGTAAGGGGAGGCAATCATTCCAATACCATACCAATATTCCATATCACAGCAATTATGTTGATCGGACATGCAAGTGTCACAGAGAAGGGCAACCACTCACCGATCACCTCCCAGGCACTCGCTATTTAACCACCACTAGAGCCAACAGGAAAAGCATTGTTTTATCGTGTAGCAAGACAGAGCCTTTTCCTTCGACAAACAGTGCTTAGGAATACTCCACGGAAGTAAGCTTAAAAATGGCAGGGGAAGGCAGCCGAAATCAGTCTGCCAATAAAGACCTTAGGAATGCAAGACAAGTGTACGAAACAAGGACCTCTCAATGCAAAAAGAATAAAATCAGCGACCTGGAGGCAATGTTCTAGGAGGAGGAAAAAAAGGTTTCAGATCAGCAAATCGGGAAAGAAGTCGACTGGCTCCTGGACCCAGGCACAGCCAACACTCGAGCCACCCAGTTCGTCAGAACTCAAGCAGAAAGTTGGCGCATGAAGACCCTCCTTGCGAAGGCACTGGGCACACAGGACGAGCAAGTGTAGTAGCTGCGTAAGCTCCAGAATCTCACAGAAGCCATGGAGCATGATAATATGGCAGTAGTGGAAAGCATCGAATTTAATTTGACTTCGCTGGAACAATAGGCCGACTCCATCAACAAAAATATCACAGTCCTGATAAAACTTTTAAGAAATGTCATTGGCAACGACAGAAAGCTCTCAGAGATGCAGAAGGGTGACTCAATCATGTTCAGCTGGGCAACCCCCCCAATCCAGGATAAGCCAATATGTAACGGTCTGCATTGAGCCATGGCGGTCTGTCTCTCTTAATTTTGCGGCCTGCTATCTGTGCCTCCATTTTCTTTTCGGGTTGTTATGTCTTTTGTGTAAGGAAACTGTCAAAAGTCTTCTCAGACAGGTCTTCCTTGTTTATGTTTTTTTGTTCGTAATGGCTCTCTGCCGCCCTACGAGGTGTGTTGTTTTGAATTTTCAGTTAATCTTTAGTTAGGCCTACTGACAAGCGGCCCTTAATCTGCTGAGGTAGAATTTTTGTACCATATTTTCCTTCTGTTAATATCAAAAGCTGACTTACACAAAAAAAGGTAAGGGAGCTCGAAGTGTCATTCCAAATGGCATGAGCATTAAGATATTTTCCATGATCACATAGCAGGATAATTACGATGGGTTGCAAACACGGAAAATTTTAGGGGCGAATGTTCCCACTTTGGGGAAATTAAGGGGTTTTAAATTTTTGGTGGGCGAATATTTTGTATCATAGTACATTTTTACAAATCACCTCAAATAGCCCACCTTATTTTAAGGGAGAGGGTAAAAAAGGTAATTTTATCCCTTGAATTAGGAGTTACAACCTTCCATTCGCCCATTTTCAAGAATAGGTTTTATTTAAGTGAATCCTATGCGCCCATTTTCAAGAATAGGTTTTATTAAGTGAATCCTATGGGCCAAATACCATATTTATAAAAGAGATATGGTAAATTAATAAAAATATAAATAAATGAGAGGTATGGTAAATAAATAAAGCATTTTTTATATTTACTCCATAAATCACCTTATATACATGCAAGGGTGTAAACAAATAAAAATATAAGTAAAGTGGAGGTATGGTAAATAAATAAAACGTCTTTTTATACTTACTCAAAAGGTATGGTAAATAAATAAAAATATAAATAAACTAGACGCATGGTAAATAAATAAAACATCTTTTTATATTTTGTCCATAACCCTGGTTCTAATTATGAAGGCTCAAGAAAGAGGTTTTATTTAAGTGAATC
Organism: Pinus taeda; assembly: GCA_000404065.3. Taxonomy (NCBI): domain Eukaryota; kingdom Viridiplantae; phylum Streptophyta; class Pinopsida; order Pinales; family Pinaceae; genus Pinus; species Pinus taeda. Next base: position 2,701 of record APFE030718734.1, on the reverse strand, counting down.
CTATGGGCCAAATACCATATTTGTAAAAGAGGTATGGTAAATTAATGAAAATATAAATAAGCGAGAGGTATGGTAAACAAATAAAACAATTTTTTTATATTTACTCCATAAGTCACCTTATAACTACTAACACTCAAAAATTGCGTTATATTTAGGTGAAACCTATGGACAAAATACTATGAGACAAATACCAAGGTATGGTAAATAAATAAAAATATAAATAAACTATACGTATGGTAAATAAATAAAACCTCTTTTTATATTTAGTCCATAACCCTCGTCCTATTTATGAAGGCTCAAGAAAGAGGCTTTATTTAGGTGAATCCTATGGGCCAAATACCATATTTGTAAAAGAGGTATGGTAAATTAATAAAAATATAAATAAACGAGAGGTATGGTAAACAAATAAAATATTTTTTATATTTACTCCATAAGTCACCTTATATTTACGAACACTCAAAAAATGTGTTATATTTAGGTGAAACCTATGGGCAAAATACTATGGGACAAATACCATGGGCTAGATTATTATTAATACCATGCAAAAAAACATTATTAACCGTAATATTAGTATTAATAAAAATTAAAATGGCACATGGTATTGACCCATGGTATTCAGCTACAATGTAGCCTATTTAAATGGGGGAATTAAACCACCATAGATCCATCTTTACTCTGTATCTACTACCCCCGAGAGGTATGAAATATTGTGATATGCAAACTAGCATAGAGTGAAAAAACATTTTATCCCTATTAGGGCTGGATGGATCAAGAGTAAAAATGGATGTTGTAGTTTAATGTATGTTAAATATTTTAGCTTGGTTAAAATAAAAAATAGAATAAAAACCAACTATTAATTTTATTAATTTTTATAAATTACTAATAGTAATTTTGAAGCTCCAGGTTTATGATAACCCATGGTATTACCACATGGTATTCATGTGAGCATAGACTATTTAAAGGGGAAATTCTATCATTTAGATCCATTTTAATTCTAGGTCTACCAAGTGCTCAGAGGGATAAATAGATTTCATCCCCCTAAGAGTGGTAGATGTGGAGTTAATATGGATATAGGTTGGTTTTTATGATAATGAAGATATTAAATAAACTTAGGAAATTATAATGTAAAAACATCTTAAGGTGAATGGTTAAAGCATAGACATTGGACATGTATATTGGTATACTTTTGTTTTAAAATAAAACAAATCCAGGGCTAAAAGGAATGGATTGATTGCACTAATTATCCTTCTATAACTTTCCAACATAGGCTAGAGTAAACAAATTGTAATTTGGGTAATTTTTCTAATTGCAAACAGGAACATACATGTGTATTGGCAGGGTGGTTACGAGGTCCCTAGAAGTGATGAATTTGAATTTTTCTTGTTTTTATATATAGTATTAGGTTTTATTCTCATGATTTTTGTGAATGACACGGATGAATTTTATCCTACGCGCATATGTAATTTCGGTAATTTTGATTTCAAAAGATATTTTAAAGAAATGCAATGATTTCATTTGTGTATTCAATAAACACAATATTCTAATGGAATTCTGCATTTGTGGTTTACCTATATAGATTCC